>KK115251.1:920298-934469 GCA_000611955.2 Stegodyphus mimosarum | reverse complement strand
TTCGGCGTCGTAACTCTGGGGCGACCTGTGCTGTAACGTCTACTCACATTACCATCATCTCGGAATCGTTGCCAAAGCCTGGAGATGACACTCTGGGCAATTCCAAGTTCGTCTGATACTTCCAGTTGGGTATGCCCACATTCCAGACGGCCGTTCATTCTACCGCGTAAAAAATCATCCAAATGCGTCCTTTGTGTCATAACTATTCGGTTATTGCACTGAAATGCTTATAAAGCGCCTGCGAACAATTTTACTTCTTTGCCTGTATTCCTTACATATCACTCTTTTACTCTCTCGTCATTGTGACGTACCATCGGTGTCATCTGGTTACTTCCTGAAATTTGCATATGGTTCTTGAAGATGTGTGTAGTGATTTTACAGGTGATATATTTATTTTAGAGTTCGATTTCCGCGTGACTCCGAATTATCCTTAATTTATGGACATGAGTGTATTATTGGTTAAAAATAAAAATTTTTAAAAATTTATTCGTTTGAATTTAATGTAAGAAAGGCATCCTACGAAGGTGGGAGAAATACTTTATATACTCGTCCTTTTAAAGGGCGACTGGGGATCAGGGGACCCAATCGCCAAATCCTGGTGGTGGAGAATCATCATCCACCACCCTTTTTTTAGTTCGGGTGCCACTGTAGAGAAATTAGATATTTGTTTTAAGCTGGAGAGATGAAAAATGATCAGTGCTCTCTCCCGGTGTCGAACCACGGACCTCTTGAATAAGCGACGAGTGTGCTGACAGCTACACCACGAAGGCAGGCTAAAAAAGTGGGAGAAATACCTTATAGTCTTAATCTGAAAACTAAATTTCTCTAATATTGCAAGCGAAAATCAAACTCAAGTGACACTTGTGATGGTGCAAAATACGATTTCTTCGATGAACCTCTGAAAGCGAGCACTTTTGTGGAGTTTATGAAACCGTGCACTAGTTCTTCTGATCATATAACTGGAATTTTCCTGTTTATGGACACGTTCCCATGTGATCTGACCAATGGACTTTGGTCTTAGGAAATGTTTTTGATATTAATTACTAACTTTTCTTTCGAATTTTATAGATGATGTTTCTCTTTAACTTTTTCTGATCCAAATCCTAATCTAATACTAATCTTCCTTCTTTTTTAGTATTTTCATTTGGTATTTAATACTTTTAGTATTTTCGTTCATTGTTCACTGACTTCTCAGGTTTTTTATAGTACACTGTCAGGACTGAGTGTTCGGTGCATATTCTCGGCGAACATCTTCGTGAAAACTTTAAATCCTGATCTTGAACAGGGAGCTGAATGCAGCTATGTTCTGTGGTAGAAAACTGTGGTTAAGTGGTAGAAGAACTGCACTTGAGAAGGATTTAAAATCCTCTTTTATTAAAGCACAATTATATACAGCCACTTCCCAACTCGGGAGGGATACAGAAAATAATGACCGCACTTGGGCCTAAACTGAACAATCAAATTAATTAAACTAAAATTAAATAGAAATTAAGTCGTCGTTGCTCACAGAGCTATAAACGCGAGGTTGGCCTCTATGCTAAAGGGTGCGTACCAAGATTTAACTAATACTAGCCCACTTAGATTTACTTCAATAAGTAATAGCGTAACAGCGCTACGGCTTAGAATTTAAATACTAGCTGCTCAGGCGAACGTCGAACAGAGTAGCAGTGATCTGAGACTAAAAGCTCTCTCACACTGAGTAGTTCCTCGCTACCGTTTAAATATAAACTTGGTTCCACTTCAAATTAGCATAAAGCTGAAACGCGCTCTTATTCTAACGGGAAGTTGAAATAAGAACAGATAGAAAAAGGCAAATTAAAATAAAACTTTGTTAGTTTAAACTAAAGCCTTACAACTGTAATAATTTGTAAAATATCTATATTTGCTGTTGTCATAGGAGGACAAATGAACATGGATGGCAGAATTATGTAGAAAGCTGCCTAGCTGTAACTGTGACTCTAATTCCTGAAGCGCCACCAAGATGCTCGTATTGAGTATAAGGAGGCTTTAGCAGAAGGGGTTTTTTTGTGTGTGTATGTGAATAGACACGTATTCCATTCAATTCTTTATTCTTTTTAAAGGTTTATCCAGATCTTTAAATCTTTTTTTCAGTTGTTTCGATCAAGCCTTTTTCCTTTTTTAATTTCTTTTTCGATCTTTAAATCTTTTTGGAAAAAATTACTATAAATTGTAAGGTTTTAGTTTAAACTAACAAAGTTTTATTTTAATTTCCCTTTCCTAAGTGTTGTTATTTCAGCTTCCCGTTAGAATGAGCGCGCGTTTCAGCTTTACTCTAATTTGAAGTGGAACCAAGTTTGTATTTAAGCGTTAGCAAGGAACTTCTCTGTGTGAGAGAGCTTTGAGTCTCAGATCACTGCTGCTCTGTTCGACGTTCGCCTGACTCGCTAGTATTTAAATTCTAAGCCTTAGTGCTGTTACGCTATTACTTATTGAAATAATCTAAGCGCGTTAGTATTAGCTAAATCTTGCTACGCACCATTGATCATTTAGAGGCCAACCTCGGGTTTATAGCTCTGTGAGCAACGATTACTTAATTTCTATTTAACTTTAGTTTAAATTATTTGATTGTTCAGTTTAGACCCAAGTGCGGTCATCATTTTCTGTTATCCCTCCCGAGTTGGGAAGTGGCTGTACATAATTGTGGTTTAATAAAAGAGGATTTTAAATCCTTCTTACGTGCGGTTTTTCTACCACTTAACCACAGAATTCTACCACAGAACATAGCTGCATTCAGCTCCCTATTCAAGATCAGGACTTCAACTACCTCACGAATATGTTCGCCAAGAGTATGCATAGAACACTGAGTCCTGACAAAATAAATTTTAGAGACTCTTTTATAATATGTTGTGTAATCTTTTCCATTTCTAAATGAGAAAAAATCATAGTGTTTATAAAATAAATTTTAAATAAATAAATTGTTTGTCAAAATATATTTCAGACAAGAAACCAAATTTTTTTCCTGAATTTATTGCTACATATTTTGCCTTTTCCTCTCGTATTAGAATCTCAGTATGTGATTATGATAAAGAACTACAGCGAAAACCTCTCTAATATAACCGTCCCCCATTCGAAATGATTTTGGTCTTCTTCAAAAATGGGTGGCTTACAGAAATAACAATCAGTAATCACATTTACATGTGTTTTCAGAAACGCGGTTCGATTTCAAAAATAATTGGTCGCCTTAGGGAGATAGTGGTAGAGTTTTACTATATTTGCCCTTGACCTTTAAAGTATATTATAATATGTATCTTTAAGCGAGTATATCTTTATCTTTTTACGATTAACTGTAGTTTGTCTAACATTCCAAAATAATTCAAGAATTGGGCTTGGCTGTCGAAATTAAACTTCCGAACCAGTTAAACTTTTATGGTCGTCATAAACTAACGTTAATGAGCTACTTGACATTTCTAACTTTCGGCAAGTGATGAGAACTTTATGATACAGAAAGTTAAGCCAAGTATATCTTTGGCGTTATAAAATCTTCTAGAGATGTACTATATTAAAATCAATGAGCCTTAATTGAGGATAATTATTTTTAACATCATATTATTTATTTAAAATCCTATAGAAATTCTCTGTCTGTTAAAAAAAACATCATAATAGTAATGATAAAAATATTTAGCATATACGGTGCTGGAGCTGTGCGTCAGGTACAAAGTTAGTACCTTAGATATAAATTTATTCTTACTTTAGTACTGCGCATGCGCAACGAAGCGAAAAGACTTATATAGCACTCCTCACAATGAAAAAACGCTTGCTTCAAACACTACCTTAATTTTCTGTAACGAGAAGAATACACTCTGTGATCTGTTCTCATTCATATGTTGTGTAACCAAGATTTCTCGAAACAGGAAGAATAGAGGAATTGCTGAGAATGCAAATAAAAGGTTGTTGAGAATTTGATCAAATCCACTTACAGCAGTTATTAGTCTAGGAAAAGAGGATTTCTTACGTTGTATGACAGAAGAGCCAACTTCTTCTAATCGAAGCTGAAATAGCAGTCGAAGAAGAGGATTATTATGCTTCACCATTAAATTTCAACCCACATATGAAAGAACTAGCAAATTTATGAAGATCTTAAGATAGAACGTGTTCAGGACATTATCCTGACAAGTTCTCAAAGTATTTTCATCCAGGTTATGATCTCAAATTATACCCACATTGCCAAATTGGAAGATTACTACCGAACAGTTCAGATGACCTTGAGCCATACATCACCACATCGCTTATTAGCCAGTAACTACTTCTAGTAACACACACTTTGCTGTGCCTTTAAACGAGTTCAGAGCCCTGCCTTTCAACAAAGACGCTCCTGTCGCTAACATTTGTTGTTCCCCATCTGGGAGCAGAAGGAAACGATTTTCAGGCCCTTCATAGAACTTAATACCGTTTACCACACACACGCACACCACACTCATATGTGTACATATTATTTATTTTTCTTACATATATACATATATACGTAAGAAAAATAAAGGATATGTAAAAGATTAAATTAGCAACGTAAATTTCCCTTCTGAGTTCTAAAAGTAGAAACCGAACGATGATGTCGCCTGCGCTTGCGTGAAATATCTGTCGCCAAAAAGCGCCAAAGCTCGAAGCTGATGTCGAAGTTCGAACAGGTTCGACGGTCACGTTTATCAAGAGTTTAAAGCTGTGTGACTCCCTTTTTTTTCCTACGTATTGACAGATATAAAATCAGACATCAACCTGCGATATGGATAATACAAGTTCAACTAGTAAAGCAAAAAAGCACGAAAATTCGAGTTTAAATTATCGCGAAAAGTCAAAGAACGATTCATCTTAACCCGTGTTCCTCAGTTTGCTGTACATGTGACGGAGGTGGAAAATCTCGGCCAGGTACATCACAAAGGGGGAAATTCTCGCCAATAGGGTCGCCAAATTCCTTGGCGAATTGTCCCTCTTCATTCTAGAGGCGTAGAAGACAAACTGGTTTATATTACGTCTATGAAGCCTTTCCTTCTTTACATAGACTTTCTTTGCTAAAACTCAAGCAACCAATAACAGAAGTATTAACCATCCAATCAAAAGGCATTGAGAACCAAAACTAACTCAATCTGAATTAAGATTTCACTCTGAACGTAAGGCACTTGCTCGCTACTCTTCGGCCTAGTTGGACTGCTGTCTGTTGCTTTCTTGCTGCAAAGTTATCAAAAATGTAAACCTCTGGGAATAGGCACAAATAATGTGCTTGTCTGTGGTCGCAATATGTTTACTGAAAATAAAATAAAGATTTAATCTGCCTCGACTGCAAAATTTCTTATTCAGTGCGGATCGGCATTTCAGCATTGTACAATCTCAAACTTCCTGCTGGTCGTTACTTCTAAGTTTGTTTTTATCATCACAGATATATACGTAAGATATAACAAAATATGATTCCTGCTTTAAAATATAATTGACGACCTCAAAATTAACATTCTAAATCTGGTGCTCTCCCCCTTAAATCGAGATCGCTCGAAATTACGTAACGCTGCTTGAGAAAATGAAACTAAAACTCAAAATTAACCAATCACAGATTAGCTGTACCTTGCGCACCTTGTGTGTGGATCTTGTATAAATAGCTAATAACTGCGTAGTCTCCCTCTCTTTTTCGCTTCCTCGTCTGCGTGCTGACAGCTTGTCGCTCAACCTCTGCTATCTATTCGCCATTAATTAAAATGCAATTGCATTAGAATAGCAGAGAAACACGCCAATGTGACAATCAAAATCGCTGAAACAACCTTGTATTTGGCGTACATTTACTAAAAACACTCGATCGATTTCGAGGGCAGCTACAGGTCCCTCCTCATCAGGAGAACAAAATAATATTTTTGATGATGAGGAACCCGTAGCTGCCCTCGAAATCGATCGAGTGTTTTTTGTAAATGTACGCCAAATACAAGGTTGTTTCAGCGATTTTGAATGTAATTTAAAATTATGGGGCGCGTTTAGCACCTTTAGTCTTCTACAGTTATGTATTAAGAAATTCGTCGTTAAAAAATAAATGATGTTTAACTATCAAGCGGGTCCTGCTTCTAAAATTCCATCCGATCATCCATTAGGCCATAATATCCAGACATCTAGGCAGCAGTTTTTTCGGTCATCACTAAACGTGAATTGTTTTCCTCTTCCGCCAAAAATTCAATTATTATATATATATATATATTTGAATTTAACAAATATTCTCTATTTGTAAAAAGCAAATCTAAATTTAAAATTAATTACAATTGCAAAAATAAAATTAATTATTGTTGAGAACCAATTTACAATATCATTTTAATTTTAAGATCATAGTAAAATTAATCTATTTTTCTAAATAGTATATATAGTAAATAATAATATAGTAAAATTAATCTATTTTTCTAATTTTTTCTATTTTTCTTATTTTTCTCATCTTCCCTTAACTTTGGCCAGTTTCTAGTTAAAGTTTTGATTGAACTTGTACAACTTCGGTTTCATCACACAAAATTCTATTAATTTTTTTAATTTATAATTTAAAATTAAATTTCAATTAACATTGCTTTATTCTTTTAAAATGTTTTTTCGAACTGTTAATTTTACTTCAAAACATTTTTTTCTAAAACATTTTTGCATCCTTAACAGTTAGCAACATCTATTTTCACAAACAGCAGTTAACAATTTTTTACCATTTTACACATTTTTACAATGCCTCTAGTTAGCAACATTTTTGCACACAAAACAGAATTTTACATTTTACATTAATTAAAGTTCACAGAATAAGTTTTCACAATACTCTAGCAGGTAGCAGCTTTACACTCAACTTTACATTATTAGCTTCCTCTTTTTTTACATTTAGCAGCAACAGACTACTCAACCTCACTTAGTTTAGCAAATACTAATCCACTCGCAGGAATTCAGATGTGTGGTTCTAGGTAAGTTAAATTAGAACTTGCAATTTACTAGCTTTTTAGTATTACTTTTATATTTTGATATATTGTGTATAGTTTTTAGGTTTATAGTTATTAGGTTTACATGCATAATACGTGTAAGGGAAGTTTTCAATAGGAAAGAGTTTCTAAATTATTTTGGTTTACTTAAAAATAAAACGTTTCTAAATTACTTTTGTTTTGCTATTAAATAATTTGGTTTTCTACCTATTGACCTTTAATCAGCATTCCTGGTCTTTTTATTTGCTTAATTTATCAAAATTCTAACTAGTTTAATTTCATTTTAATTTCTTTTGAGTCTTTTACAACATTTGATTTTACTTTTGGTTTTGAATTTTTACTCTTGCCTATTTGGATGACGAAACACGAATCGAGTAATTGAAGAGTTAGGTTGGAGGCAACTTCCCCTTGATAAGTCTGTCTCCCGCCTGCTCAACAACTACTCACTTATGCTAATTTGTCTTAGATTTAAAAAAATTTTTAGATTAATTTTTAGGATTAGTTATTTTTTATTTTTTTACTTTTCTCATGGTTTTAAATACGTACACTTAATTTCACTATGCTCTTAGAATTTAAATGATATTGTAAATTGGTTCGTAGCAATAATTAATTTTATTTTTGCAATTATAATGAATTTTAAATTTAGATTTGCTTTTTACAAATAGAGAATATTTGTTAAATTCAAATTTTATTCCTTGCACCAATAGTGCAAGAGAATTTTTTTTAATTTAATTTAACTTTGCTCTTTTCTTGTGAATCAATATAAATATCTGTTAAGATTTGAATTTCAATGATGATTTTTTATGATGTTTTAAAATTGAATTTCCGTTGCTTGGAGATGTAATATGGAGAGTTTTCTTTTTTATAATTTGTAGTAAATTATTGCTTTATTACTTTGAAGTTTTAGTGCAAGTCTTGGGCTTATTAATTTACTTTTAATTACTTTCATTATGTTGAGATGTTGTTATTAGTTTTAGAATAAGTAGGAAATAACCAAATCAAAAAACAGCAAATAAAAGGCTATTGCTAAATTAAAATATAAAGCTTATTTACATATTTTTTATCTTGCATATAAGGTAAAAAAATATATGTAACGGGTGTCTTATGTAAGTAATGAGTTTTATCATATATATGTGCCGAGATTTTTTATCTGGTATTTGTACCGAATTCTACATTTATATATATATATAACATCTCAAATCTCTTATTTTTTCGAATCTGAATATATATATATATATATATGTTTATATATAAATATTCAGATACATACAGAATCAGACATATTACCGTATATACCCGCGTATAAGTCGAGATATTTTGGACAAAAAAAAGACTTCAAAGTGGGGGGGTCGACTTATACGCGGGGCCATAAAAAATTAAAAGAATCGGAAGTTCAAAAATTTCTTTATATAATGCAGTTGCTTTCTTCCCGCACTCAAATTGGACGACTTATCAAATAAGTCACTTACTTGAAGTAATTTCATGACTACCGAAAAACGTTGTGTTTCCACCAGGTGTGCTGGTTCGCGCCCATGAAAAGGGATGGATGGATGCTAACGGAACAGTCGACTGGCTTAAAAGACCGGGAGCAGCTTTCAAAAAACCTTCTCTTTTAGTATACGATTCTTTTCCTGAACACTTTTCTGAAGAAGTGACAAAACACCTAAAAACGACTGTGGCCGCAATTCCGGGAGGATTGACATCCGTCATTCAACCCCTAGATGTCTGCCTCAATAAGCCCTTCAAAGTAAATGTTAGAAAATATTGGGCAGAGTGGATTAGTTCCGGTCGACCAACATTTACAAAGGGAGGCAACATTAAAAAGCCCGATATTAATTGCTCAGTGGGTTAAAGATGCTTGGAACGAAATACCCTCTGAAATGATTATAAAATCATTTAAAAAATGTTGTATTAGCAACGAACTAGACGGCACGGAAGATGATGCTGTTTTTGAAAGTAAAAATGACGACGAAGGCTCTAGTAGTGATTGTAACAATACAGAGTTCGAGACTGAAAATATGTATGATGACGAGCCAGTGACGGCAGAAGAGTTCTATGAAATGTTTGGCGAATCTGACCATGAATCGGACGTTGAAGGATTTTGATTTTGTTTATTTACCAAGGTATTTTTTATCGTATATTTACTTTTTTTTTCCTCAGATGATTTTGAATAAATGTAGTACTTAAAAAAAATTTTCGAAGTTTCTCGATCGATTTCGGAAGTGGGGGGTCGACTTATACGCGAGTTTCTTATTTTCTACGAATTTTTTATGTCGAAGTGGGGGGTCGACTTATACGCGGGTATATACGGTAACTAGATTACATAAACTGGTGAAAGTACAAGTGAAGGTTACGGCAAGATAATAACTGGTTAATTAACATACAGCGCATATTTTGATATTTCCTATTTTCTGTATAAATTTCACTTATTTTTTTTTATTATGAAAAGCTCAAGTATTTTGCTTATTTTATTTCAAGCAGATATTTTGATGGAAATGTATCAGATTGTATTATAAAAGTGTATTTCTCATCAGCATAATGGCGTCAGCCAGTGGCATTTTAATAATAATGGAAAAGTATTTTGCAATAAAAATTATTTTATATCATTAGTATTATAAAAGAAATAGAGCTGCAACACCATGTAATATGTGTACTGTAAAAATTCTAACTCAGCTCTTTATCGTCAAAAATAAGATATTTTTCAATGATAAACAGCTTGCAATCTTTCCCAAATAATTTGTTCTAATTTTAAATCGTAAACGTTGTAGAGCGATCAGGTATTTTTTTAAAGCAGGAGATGAAAAATGAGCAATGCCCTCGTCGGGACTCGAACCACGGACCTCTCGAATACGTGCCAAGTGTGCTGACCACTACACCACGAAGGCATGCTAAGAAGGCGGGAGAAATGCCTTATATACTCCCCCTTTTAAAGGGCGACTGGGGATTAGGCGACTCAACCCCCAAATCTTGGTGGTGGAGAATCATCATCCACCACCTTTTTTACTTCGGTCGCCACTGTAGTGACATCACGTATTTTTTTAAAGCAAGAGATAAAAAATGAGCAGTGCCCTCGCCGGAATTCGAACCACGGATCTGTCGAATACGCGCCGAGCGTGCTGAACACTACACCACGAAGGCATGCTAAGAAGGCGGGAGAAATACCTTGTAACGTGTTTCCTCAAACGCTAAGTGCTTTTTAATATTTTTTTTTTATTTTACTATTGGAACTATCAAACAGTAAAAACGAAAAAACTAAGAGATCTGAGAACTGAAATAAATTTCTTGATTTGAGTTTTAATTTCATTTAATTATAAAACCTTAATTTTATCATATAATAACAGTAAGTATTATATTTATTCATATAATGATAAAATGTGTGATATTTTATAAAATTTAATGATAATGTTTGAAGCTTAATCTTAAATTTTCAGTTCGCTAGTGTTTATCACCCCGAATGGGCTACTAGTCTCGAAACGGTATTGGCTGCGTATCAATTTAAATGTCTGAATCACTTTTCAAGTTGTTGTCATGAAGTATTATCTGTGTGTATTACTTTTAAGGAAATTAAATAATGAAGAATCTGCATGCATGTATGTATACTTTTCTCGCACTGTGAAAAAACGATGTACCTAAGGCCATTAAATTTTGAATAGCGTTTTCCTCCCTCCCTCCAAAACAAATGTGCACCTGAAAGCCCGAATTTGAAATTTAAAATTTTATATTTAATATTTTGTAAAAATTTAATGAATTTTTATTAACAAATTCAACGACTTGGAAACGCGTAATGGCAACACTGTACAGAATAGAATATTTTTATCTCCAGGCCGGGAGAATGCATAAAGGAAATTCTAAAGATGTGCTATTTTTTTAACTATTTTGGGATTTTGTTTTTGAAATGAATTCTGTAAGACCTAATTTCGAAGAACATGATATTTAATAAATAAAGTTAACACACAAAACATTAATATTAAAAAGACAAAAAATCAAGACAAAAGTTTTGCAAGCCATCTTACTAAGAACACTGAGCGTTGACATGATGAATATATATTTGTTATATATTCTATTTTCATTCAGTATTTATATTCGTATTTAAATTTTAAAATCTCTTCCCCTCTCAATATATTTATTCATCACTTAAAATAGCAAAAAAGTAAAATATTTTTAAATGAATACATGGACATATTACAGTCCACAGTTATTAATTTTGTACATGTGTTTTATGTTTTATATTTGCATAATTGTATTTTTCAGTGCTGCAGCTTATCCGAGAGAAACTTATGTATTTATGTAAATTTCGTGTGTGTGTGTGTGTTTTTTTTAATGGAATTGTGTTTGTACTTCTTCTTTTTAAGGGCCAGTTAATTTTATTATTGGTTAGGTTAATGTGTAAAAAACATGGAGAATCTCACCAATGTTAATAATTATACGCTTTGAACTCTTCCACACTTAGAATTCTTTGAGATAATGCATAATTAGACTACTTATAAATTTAACTTTGAAAGTTTAATACTATTAAATATGTGATGTTAAAAAAGGGAAAAAGGGAAGGAAAGGGAAAAAAAAGTCGCTAAGAACTAGTGTCTCAGTGACTAAATCGGTGATGATCGTTGTAAAGGCTTTTTTTTTTTTTAGTGCGAAATTGGTAGTAGCTTTCCCTGGATATCTAACCATCATGGGCCTTTATACATCCCGGTGGCTGCAGTACGTTTTGGTTTTTGAATGTTGCGTGTTTGTATTGCCTGTTGGTGTTCATAAGTGGTTTTCTGTTTTGTTTTTCTCTCTTTTGCTTCTTTTCTGTCCTATTAACTGTTTCTGGGGTCTCTGGACGTTTGTGGCTGGAGGGGGGAGGTCTATAACGTTCTTAAGGCAGCAATGCCAGGTGGAATGACCTTCTTTCCCATTTGCGTACATGGACATATTACTGAATAGCCCTTTTTTTTCATTAGAGAAACTGAGTTATGTCAGGTAAAAAATAGAACATGGAAGAAAGCTACAGCATCTTTAAGATAACTAAAATATTTCTTTTCAAATATGTCACCTTTTGAGAATTATGGTATTTCCATTAACTGAAAAAGTACTTATTGGAACAACAATTTACAAAAATAAACCTTTCGAAACTATTCAGTAATTTTTAAAACAATAAAAGGATTAAAAGTTGTAATTATTATAACATATTCTCTTCATAATTGAAAAAAACCCTTTTAGAATTTACAATCCAGCAGCTTCCCATTATAAATTACTTGTTCGAAATCCATAAGCTCAAAACGACTAAAAATTTCTATTCTTATATTTGAAAAATATCATTACAAATAACTATGAAGGTTTAAAGTATGGTAAGTTGTACAAAGTATGATAGTTTTATTACATACCTTAAAAGGCATTTCTTCCGCTTTCATAGTATGCTTTCATGGTGTAGTGGTCAGCACCCTCGGCGCGTATTCAAGAGGTCCATGGTTCGAGTTCCCGAGAGGGCACTGCTCATTTTTCATGTCTATTGCTCCGAAATAGCCTAATTACTCTACAAGTGGCCCCCGGACTAAAAAGGGTGGTGGATGATGAATCTCCACCACCACGATTTGGCAATTGGATCCCCTAATCCGCAGTCGTCCTTTTGAAAGGGGTAGTATATAAGGTATTTCTTCCACCTTCTTGGCATGCCTTCGTAGTGTAGTGGTCAGCAGGCTCGGCGCGTATTCCAGAGGTCCGCGGTTCGAGTCCTGGCGAGGGTGTTGCCCATTTTTCTCTTCTTCTGCTTTGAAAAAAAATCCTAATGTCTCTACAGCGGCGCCCGAACTACAAGGGTGGTGGATAATGGTTCTTCCACCACCAGGATTTGTCGACTGGTTCCCTTAATCCCCAGTCTCCCTTTAAAGGGGGAGTATATAAGGTGTTTCTCCCTCCTTCTTTGCATGCCTTCGTGGTGTAGTGGTCAACACGCTCGAAGCGTATTCGAGAGGTGCGTGGTTCGAGTCCCGGCGAAGGTGTTGCTCATTTTTCAAATCTCCGCCTTCGAAAAATACCTAACGTCTCTACAATTTAAATAAACTTTGTCAGGACTTAGTGTTCTGTGCATCCTTTTTGGAAACATGGTAAATTCTGTAAAGGGTTCTTAACCTCCAATATTCAGTCCTGAATTGGAACAGGGAGCGGAAGGTACGCTATGTTCTGATGTATCTGCTGGGCTGGATAATAACTGCACGTGAAAGGATTTGAAATCCTCTTTTATTCAATCACTATTAAATACAAACTTCCCAACTCGGGAGAGATACAGAACGTAAAAGACCGCTCTTGGGTCGAACTTAACAATCAAATAAATTAAAATAAATACCTAAATAGAAATTAAATTAAACTTTGCTTCGCAGAGCAATTCGCGGAAGTTGGCCTCTATCTAAAAGGGTGCGTAGCAAGATATACTAAATACTACCGCACTTTAATTTGTTTTACAATGCAATCCCGTAGTAAGCACTATGGCTTATAATTTTGAACTGCTAGCTGGTCAGACGAACGTAGATCAGAGTAACCGTGGTCTGAGTCTAAGCTCTCACACACCGAGAGGTTTCTACCTCTGGCTAAATAGCACTTGGCTGTACTTCAAAATTAGCATAAGCTGAAAACGCGCGCTTCATCTGAATGGAAGTTGAAACAGAGAGGAGATAGAAAAGATTTAAATTAAAATAAACTTGGTTAGTTTAACTAAAACCTTACATACTTCCCGTCAGAATTGCGATAGTTAAACTACTTTGGTCCAAACGGACCATGTTGAAACTCGCAATTCTAAATAGTCGAAATTTCACTGTTCTAAACTTAGGCCAACTCTTACAAGGCAATATATCTGTTTGTGAAAAATACAGACGAAATATTCTTAAACAACAATCTTCAACATTTTTTTTTCAAGTCTTATTCTTCAAACAGTCTTACTCCTTCCAGCAAAATATGGAAGGAAAATAATTTTAGTACAACATAATAACAGCATATTCTATGTGGTACAAATCCATATTTTTACCTGTGTAAATTCGCACACACACATTATCATTCAAGCACGATTAAATTCTTCCTCCCTATGCTCTCTCACCGGTGTTGGATGCAAAGCAAACCGCCATTGCGGGTTTTTTTACTGTGTTCGGGGGTGTTCAACTCTTCCACCTACAATCGACTAACATTAGTTAGAACTTGACATACGAGACCTGAAAAGACGCCCTATAACCAGCTAATCCTAAGGTTCTCACTAGCTTTATGTCTAAC
>KK115251.1:842651-915316 GCA_000611955.2 Stegodyphus mimosarum | reverse complement strand
ACAAACTTCCCAACTCGGGAGAGATACAGAACGTAAAAGACCGCTCTTGGGTCGAACTTAACAATCAAATAAATTAAAATAAATACCTAAATAGAAATTAAATTAAACTTTGCTTCGCAGAGCAATTCGCGGAAGTTGGCCTCTATCTAAAAGGGTGCGTAACAAGATATACTAAATACTACCGCACTTTAATTTGTTTTACAATGCAATCACGTAGTAAGCACTATGGCTTATAATTTTAAACTGCTAGCTGGTCAGGCGAACGTTGAGCAGAGTGACCGTGATCTAAGCTCTCACACACCGAGAGGTTTCTACCTCTGGCTTAAATAGTACTTGGCTGTACTTCAAAATTAGCATAAGCTAAAAACGCGCGCTTCTTCTGACAGGAAGTTGAAACAGAGAGGAGATAGAAAAGATTTAAATTAAAATAAAACTTGGTTAGTTTAACTAAAACCTTACAACTTCAGCTTACAACGACAGATATTAAAACATAACAAAAGACCCTTACTGTTAATTTCTGTTGTTGTTTCCTTATCACTAAAATTCTACGACAAAAATATCGATTGACGTAAGTAATAAAACTACAAAACCAGAAGCCAATTCACATAAAATTTCAAGCGCCATTAATTCTTGACACTGAATTTTGTAAACGTTCTGCAACGTAATGGTATTTCTACATTAGGAATTCTTTTGGTTCTTTTTAGCTAAACCAGTAACATTTGTCTGGGGACTACGCACTTCCATTATGGTAATGAGGTCTTTTTACTTCCGAGGATTTTCTGGAACCTCGAACAGGAGCGAAAAACTGCAAAGCTCCTTATCGAGGGAAGTTTTTGTGGCAGCAGCTGTCACATTAGATACGATGTTTATTTTACTTTTATATGTCTGGTAGCCATAACAAAATCATTAAAAGTGAAGGTAATTTTCTGTTAGGCAGAAAAAAAACTAAAATCGCAAAGCATATCGTCCCGAGAAGTAGTTCCTCTTCTCGGTATAGTTAGTAGTGCATAAATATATTTAGTAGCTGATAATTAAGATTCTGGTCTTTCAAAAATGAGTTATTACGTATTTTATCCGTAATAAAAACGAAATTCTTCAGATATAAGTGAGAGTACAATTTGGACTTCTCAAACTCTGATGATTCGAAATTTTTTTGTAAACAGCTTCTTTCGAGAACCTCCTTTGTAAATTTCTTTCGAAGAAACTTCTTTCTAAAATCTTGAAAGTCTGAATTAAGTTGCATATTCCTCTTTCCGGAGTGTTAGTTAGACATAGCAAAATAACTGCATTCCACTGCTGTTATAAATTTTTAGATATTATTCCATAAAAAGTTGCAATTTATTTTAAAACTGCCATCTTTGTTTATATTTCTCATATATTAAAATCAGCTGTTTAAAATCTTTATTTCTTTCTGTGTTCTGTAATACATTATATGTTTTTCTTAAGAAATTGAAACTTAATGTTCACTGAAAATACTATAACAAAAGCCAAAACCATCATGAATTTACCTATATTGTTCAAAAGTAATGCTTTCACACAATTCTTGAGAAATGTTTCGGAATAAAAAGAAAAACTTTTATTAACTTTCAGTATCCCTTTCAAATGGATTTATTTACACCGCCTGATTTCCATCAGGACCATTTAATTCTGTATCATTAATGCCTGCACAATTCTAAAACGAATGCTAAAGTAAAAATCTGATGTGTACACCACATGTTTTCCTTGTACGGAATATTGAATTATACGCATTTTTTCCTGCCTTTCATTTAAACTTCTTTCCTCGAATTTCATTAGACATATAGTTCTCATTCAATCAATTCAGTTCTCAATTCGTGGCAAGGTAAAAATACATAAAACTCAAAATATCTATATTAAAAATTGAAAAATATAGGAAAGCATACATTAAAACACCAAATACATTTAAAAAAATTAATTTTTTTTACAATTAAAATTACAGTTTCTATGCAAAAACAAGCAATTCGGTCAGCGGGCAAGAAGTCAGAATTTTCGGTGCACAAAACTGAAACTTTTGGTTTCACTCCGCAAAAAGACACCGAAAGCGTAGAAACTGACTTAATTTGTTGCGTACGCTATGATGAGTCAAAATATGGAATAATTTAATAAATTAAATGATAATTCGGGAACGGATTAAGCATAATTTAATTCAGAATAATAAAAGAAGAAACAAATCACTATTCTTCAAATGTAAACAAATATATCTGCTATGGCCAAAAAAATTACGCTTAGCCGCATTTAAGCAACTTTTAAATTGTTGATAATTCTACAATTATAACATGCAGGTTACCTAAAAGCATAAAAACCTTAACCGGAAGATACGAACAGCATAATTCAACCATTTTTAAGTAAAAAAATGCACAACTTGCAAACATATAAGAAAAAAGAAACTAAGCTCTCTGAGCCGAATAACAGAGTGGATATGTATATACATATATTTATATACTTTTGGTTCGGCCGATTGCAACCAAATAGCAGGTGCACATCTACCTGTTATAGCAGTCCCGTATAGCAAATTTCAACTTTCTCAGGCTACTCGTTTTTGAGTTATGCGAGATACATACGTACGCACATACGCCACGAAAAAATCTTTTCAGAATTCATTTTAAACCAGTTTAATAATTTTTTAAGAGTCGTTTGTTTTGTTCTTTCACGCAAAAAAGATGAATGCGATAGCGAAATGGATATTTTCTTTGAAATATGATAGCCGAAATTTTTCGCGATTACAATACTTCATTTTTACTTCGTACAAGGAAGTAAAAATTTGGATTTCTTGATTTTAAATATATTTCAACATTTCTTCAAAATTAATAATAGATATTAATTATTATGTTTATCATATTATGTTTATCATAATTAACGTATACGCAATAATGTCCGCTGCAATTAATTAAATATATGATGTAGATGTCTTTCGTTGTGACGCTTTCTCATTCTCCTGATCAGAGGAGATATTTCGATTAGGTCCATGAAATTCCTCACGTTGAATAGGTAATGAACGCCAGTCATTGGCCTGCACTGAGCACCTTGCACGATTTTGTCCAGCTCCATCAAACCTCTGAGGCAAAATCGCTCTGGAGTAGATCCCAAAGTCCCCTGATGAGAGCGATGAGCGTCTATCCAGGACATACGTCTCTGGCAGAAATTGTTTCTTGTATGTCTATTCGAAACGAAGATATGTGACGAAACACAGTAATATGCGCAAAATTATTTTAACGGCGAGAAAATCCTTTTGCTGGAATATATTCGATTTCCGGCGGGACTAATGATCTGATTTTGACGCGGTTTGCTGCGTTCGATTCGCCTACCGCCCGCCACTGTTCTCAAGTCGATATTATTTCGAAATTCCGCGATCCGGTCTGGAGTAACCGGAAAAACCGAAAACATTTTACTCGTCGGGAAAACATTATCTAATGAAGGGAGAGCGATAAGTGTCTATGCAGCTATTGTCCCTCCGGGCATATGTCTCTCGCAGAAAGTGTTCTTTTGTACCTCTATTAGAAACGAAGACATGTAAGCAACAGCAGTAATGTGCACGAAATGATTTTAAAGGCGAGAAAATCATTTTGCGCGAATATACTGGATTTCTGGTAGAACTAATGATCCGATTTTGATGCCGTTTGCTGCATTCGATTCATCTACCCTGTCCCAAGCTGCTCATCGCGGTATTATTCGGAAATTCAAAAATCCTGAACCGAAAAAACCGGAAAATTAGACAACTTTTGGTCCCGATTTTCTATGTACTTAAGACTCCAATTCTAACGCGGTTTGCGGTTTTGGAGTACTAGAGAGAAGCCCTATTTTTTCATGTTAAAAAATTTCATTTCACTATGGGGGGTCATGGAGATTTCGATCCCATGTTAAACATTTTCCAGGATTTCTGCGGACTGCTCGATAGAAAATCGCAATTTTTTGTGTGAAGGAGGATACCAACGTGGCCTTTCATTTCCCACAAGAACGATGGCTATCTATATTAGGCAATTTTTTAAATTTTGCAAAAATTTTCAAAGTTTGATAAAAAAATAAAAATTTAAACCCGCTTATAAAACCGAAATAACCAAAATGTTTGTCTCGTGACGATGCACCATTTAAAAAAATGTATATCTCTAAGCCAATTAGGACCTGAGATGCATATGAGTGTCCCAACCCCTCTAATGCTAACCTATGAAATAGGGCCTGAACGTGGTGTCTACGTAAACAAACATATTCTAATGAAGAGAGAGCGATGAGAGTCTATGTAGCTATTGCCCTTCCGGACATGGCAGAAAGCGTTCGCTTCGAAACAAGATTATACAGAGGCTGTTCGCACATTTTTTAGACGATGTATATTGTATTCACAAAACTAAATTACGTAAAATTCTTGTGTTTTAAATATTCTATTTGACATCCCTTATTCTAAGCTATCTTTCGACACCGCAATGTCCAGGATAATAATGCCTTTTGAAGTGTCAGGAGAGGTATTCTATCCCATTCCTCCCGAACAGCTTTCCAGAGTCCTGTTAGGGTTTTGGGACGACGTTTGGATAATGCAGTTTTTAAAAGTCTGAAAGCACAAAAATCCATAGGTGACACATCGGGGGATTTAGTAGGAATATCGGTGAAGGGTATGGCCTTGATACCCGTTTTTTGTTCCATTTCTTTTAGGAAATTTACAGTGGATTTTGATGCGTGACTGCTAGCTTTGTCCCGATGGAGTCTCGCAGATGGATGGCACTGTGGGTAAAGCGATGGTATTTCTTTCGGTAAAATTGGCAATAAAATATGTTCCCTATAGTATTTGGAGTTAATCTTGACATTTTTTGCACTCTCTTTATTTTTAACTTGCCATTATAAGAAAAACCAGAAACAATCATGAATCCCTTAGAAAAACTTTCTTTCGATTCTTTGAACCATGTACTTAAATTTTTTTCTCCCCTTTTATGAAAATAAATGGCTCTTTTTTTGTTACAATCATTTAAATACATCCATGCTTCATCTATTGTGACAATTGTTTTCCATTTTTCTTTGGATGAGTGTTTCTCATATAGAATTCTGCAGCGTGTCGTGCGTCGAGCTATATGCTTTAGAAGAAGACGATGCACATTGCGTTTTATCGCTTTCTTAAGATTTAAATCGACGTTTATCATTTTGTTTACAGTGGACACCGAGCATTTTAATGATTTTGCAACTTTCCTTTGACTAGGGAGATTTTATTTTAACATTAAACAACGTACCTTTGCAATATTCGAAGATGTCCTTTTTTTCTTGGATACTTGTTTGGAATTTTTGTCCCACTCGAGGCTCCAATTTGACGTTCTTTTTCCTTTCTTGTTGATGATATTACCTATCGACGCTTTAGATATCACAAAACCATGTCTCTCACATCGTTCTTGGATAACGGAATATGCATATTTCTCTTCGGAAAGAGCGTAAATGTAGCCTTCGAACCACTGCTTTGTTAAATTCGCTATTTTGAATAAAAACAAAACTTTCAAGCCACAGATCATAATTTTGACTTTTGAAAACATAGTACAATTGCAATTACTTCTTTTACAGCAAACGATTTCTTATTACCCCTTACCAAAATCGTCTAAGAAATGTGCGAACAGCCTCTATACAGTACTGCAATAATATGCGCAAAATGATTTTCACACCAAAAAATCATTTTTGAATGAACGCAGTTTATAATTGTGATAGTAGTATTAAACTTCTTTTATATATTTTTTGGTTTGTATAGTAATTTGTCTTTTGTCATGACACGTTAGATAAATTGTTGTAAGCTATGTACTCTCGTATCTTTCACATTTAGTGCATTAGGTTTGATAATTTCAGCTTACTTGCATAAGGACAATGATCACCTGTCAAACGTTTTTACAGCAGAGACCATTCTAATGCAGGGAAACCTACTGCAGGCATGGTACCGTTGGCGTTTAATTTGGTAGGAATTTAAATAACCTGTAAATCAGTTTCACGGCATGGTCACTCCCTGTGTTTTTGTGTAGTAAGCTTAAGTATTAGTAGCATTTTGTGTTAATTAAAGTAATTGGAATTCATAATTTGACTAAATTGTTATTGTTAGTTTTGTTACTTGTATCTTTATTATATGCGGCTTAAGTGTCTGTTTGTCGCCGATAGTTTATTGGTTGCTTGCGTAACTGTACTAGCCAATGGGGTGAAGTTGCCACGACATTCAAATAGTCCATATACACTGATACCATACATGCAGTTATCATTGTTTTAATTAAATTAACATGGTATTTTGTCAGGACTGAGTGTTCGGTGCATAGTCTTGGCGAACATCTTCGTGAAAAGTTAAGTCCTGATCTTGAACAGGAAGCTGAATGCAGCTATGTTCTGTGTTAGAAAACTGTGGTTAAGTGGTAGAAGAACTGCACTTCAGAGAGATTTAAAATCCTCTTTTATTAAACCACAATTATATACAGCCACTTCCCAACTCGGGAGGGATACAGAAAATAACGACCGCACTTGGGTCTTAAACTGAACAATCAAATAATTTAAACTAAAATTAAGTAGAAATTTAAGTACTCGTTGCTCACAGAGCTATGAACGCGAGGTTGGCCTCTATGCTAAGGGGTGCGTAGCAAGATTTAACTAATACTAACGCACTTAGATTTACTTCAATAAGTAATAGCGTAACAGCGCTACGGCTTAGAATTTAAATACTAGCTGGTCAGGCGAACGTCGAACAGAGTAGCAGTGGTCTGAGACTAAAAGCTCTCTCACACTGAGAGGTTCCTACCTCTCGCTTAAATAGAAACTTGGCTCCACTTCAAATTAACATAAAGCTGAAACGTGCGTTTATTCTAACGGGAAGTTGAAATAAGAACAGATAGAAAAAGTCAAATTAAAATAAAACTTTGTTAGTTTAACTAAAACCTTACAATTTAAGAACATTTAAATATTAATTCATACAATTGTTGCTTATTATGTATTTAACTATATTTACGTATGAATTACCTAGAAACTTGCAAACATTAAGAAATTAAAGGAGACGAAACCAACTAACGAGTTGTGCGTAGTACACTCGTTATCAGGTAGGTTTACCCACACTCCTATGCTAAATATCCTTTCGCGTAAAGAGTTTCAAATTTTGCCCGATTTTATTCCGACATTGTATTTTAAACTGAATTTTCAGCTGAACGCAAATTGAGCGTGTCAGGGGGAACGTGAACATTTGTTTGCATTAGCAATCACGAGCTTAAAAATGATGGAAAGATCTACACAAGAAATGTTGTGTACAAAGAAATCTTTGACATGCAAATTAACATTTTATTATTTAAATTACCTTTATTTATTGAGCTAGCGGTGGCTCTTAAGAAATGTACCGCAGTGGTTTCCTTCATTGCACTCTACTTTAAGCATTTAAGCAAGTAGAAGGGGGAAACCCCATGGGACAGTAAGCAAAGGGGCATCCTCGCCGCCTGCCCTGGGTAATTCAGTTTCAATTAGCAGACACCTTGGCACAAATCATTTTAATTACAATTTATAATATATAGATCAGCGGTCATTCCTCGCCGCCTGCCCTGGGTAATTCAGTTTGAATTAGCAAACACCTTGGCACAAATCATTTTAATTACAATTTCTAATATATAGATCAGCGGTCATTTCGTATGACCGCCGGCCTTTCTAGTATTTGTATATACCGTTTTGTCATTTTGATGTCGCCAATTTAATAGAAACAATCAGCGTGATTGCATCAAAATTATAATTTTCCTTATTGTATTTTTAAATGCAGGAGTACATTTGGTACTGCTCTTTTGGGGTTAAGCTGAAATAGAAATAAGTAACTCTTGATTTTGCTTAAATAGTCTTAATAGTGCATGATAGAAAGTGGTTTAAGTGCATTGTGAAGGTAGTGTCTTGTAATTGAATGTAACATTAACATAAATGTGATTTATCTGAGTAAAGGTAATAACGCACAAAGAATCTTGATTTAATTTTTATTTTCTATTGTATCTACTCTGCTCTGCGTTTGTGACTTTGCAAAAATAGTATAATAAAATAATTATGAAGTATTGCTGTGTTAGTTTTATTTGATAGAATTGGTTAGTAATAGTGTTTGTACATAGCAATAGTAAAGCTGTAATAGTAATCTAATAGTAATTGCAGTCTTGTATAGTAATAACCCTTAATAGTGTACAGACAATTTGACTTCATATTAATATTCTTTATCTAATTGGAATAGATTCTAATATGGACTTTAAGCTATTCCATCAAATAAATGGATTTTGCTCCCTCTTTATTCTCTGTATCTGCTGTATTGCATTGGTAGTACAACTGAATTTTTATTAGTGTAATGTAAACAAAATCTACTGTAATTGTGGAATTATTAGTACTTTGCCTTTTGAAGTTGTGCAGTTATAGCAGCAAATAGGCATATTAACACAGCATTGTAATATGATTTTATAAAAAAGTTTTTGACGCGTGTGCAATTTGAATATCAATGCAAGCCGAAATGTAATTATGGTATTGAACTTGTAAGGTTTTAGTTTAAGCTAACAAAGTTTTATGTTAATTTCTCTTTCCTGTGAACTCTTATTTCAACTTCCCGTTAGAATGAGCACGCGATTCAGCTTTATGCTAACTTGAAGTGGAGCCACGTTTTGGTATTTAAAGGTTAGCAAGGAACTTCTCGGTGTGAGAGAGCTTTTAGTCTCAGATCACTGCGGCTCTGTTCGACGTCCACCTGACTAGCTAGTATTTAAATTCTAAGCCTTAGCGCTCTTACGCTATTACTTATTGAAGTAATCTAAGTGCGTTAGTATTAGCTAAATCTTGCTACCCACCATTGATAGTTTAGCATAGAGGCCAACCTCGCGTTTATAGCTCTGAGAGCAACGACCTGTTAGTTTGTTACTTAGCTTTATTTTAAAGTATTTGATTGTTCAGTTTAGACCCAATTGCGGTCATTATTTTCTGTTGTCCCTTCCGAGTTGGGAAGTGGCTGTAAATAGTGGTTTAATAAAAGGGTAATTTTAATCCCTCCGTACGTGCAGTTATTCTACCACTTAACCACAGTTATTCTACCACAGAACATAGCTGCATTCAGCTCCCTGTTCAAGATCAGACTTTAACACGGTCAAGACCCTGTTCGCCAAAAGGATGCATAGAACACTCAGTACTGACAAACTCTGAATCTGGCTTTAGTGAAATTGCAAACGCAAATTGTTAAAAAAAAATCTAAATTGTAACGTAAATCTTGAACACAGTCCGTTGATAATAGTGTTTGAAATCACCTTTTCTTACATTAACTGATCATCTAGTAATTTTGAACGAAGATATTTGAAGTGGAATTGTAAACATGGTAATTGTGATTTTGTAATTGTAATAGGATGTGTCATTGCATTTGTGAATTTTAATGGTAATTAGCAACAAAATTCAGTGCTGTCGTATTTATGGACTAATAAAAGTACAACAGTAGTTTTGGTATATTGTATAAAGTCGTTTTACTGACTCTTCTTAGCGGTCTGTACTGGACTCTATCAATATAATTCAAATGAGATTTATCAGTGTTAATGTAATCATGTATATAAAGAATTTAACTTCCTATCAATATTCTTTATCTTGAATTGATTCTAGCATAGACTTCTTGCCATTATATCAAAGAAATGTATTTTGTTTTCCCTTTTGCCTTTATATTTGCTGTGTTGTATTAGTAATAAAACTGAATTTTAGTTGATGTAATGAAATCTAAATCTTGCATTTTAGTTGTAGTTTTCTTAGTACGAGTAATAGAGCTTCGTCTGTTGCAGTCGTAGTTGCAAATAGGTATGGCAATAGTGCGTTTCTCTGTTGTTCAACACAGGCTTCTTAACATTTCTTTTATTTCTAGGTAGGTCCAAACACTTAACTACACTGTGATTCTTATGTTAAATTGCACATTTAATAGAACTCTTGCATTTATTTTCACCGTGACCAGCCTTTAAACAGTGAAAGCAATGCCCTTTGTCTGTTAAGGTTTTGTCTTTATGAAAATGGCTTTTTTAGCTTTAAATGAATCGTGTTTTCCACTGCAAACCATGTATTTCTTAGAAGGGGAATCAGCACTCAACAACATTGCCATTGAACAGTTTTAATAAATCTAATTCCAAGGGACATTTCATTCATCAAAGCAAAACCAGCCAGAGTTTAATGTATGCATTCTTCGAAATGTACTTCTGATTTAAAAATTTTAATAAAATATCCAGTCCACATTTTGGATCTGGGCCATGGTCAGCATTTGCACTTCTTTAATGGGCTCTTAAAAATTCCTCAGATAAGCAAGACTCAACTAAAGGACAACGAAGTAGACCATTTTAATCTGTAGTGACGCCGAGGTTTCCAGAGCCTGAACTTGTTGTTCCAAATTATCATATAATGCTCATAAGTTATTAGAGTAATTACTAGGAATTTAATTTACCATCAAATTTTAAGTTTTGGAAGTTTAAATGTACATTTGCATGCATTCTCATTAACAGACTCATTCAAAATCAAACTTCAAGTACTAACGTTTTGTAGATTCTGAAAAATTCCTTGCCTCGATAATCTTCAGTAACATCAAATTCTGCTTCAATTTCATTTTCGGTCAGTGTGTTGAGAAAATGTAGGTGCATATCTTCCACATATTCAGCTTTTGAAACAAAAACATTAAGCTCCGACTGTTATTCAGGAGAAACTATCGAACTTCTTCTGAAAATTTCTTCTAAAACGTTGAACGGTTTTGTAAATGCAACTCAGTGGATCTCCTTTACAAGTTTAATACCTTCTTCACTTTCCATTTTAATACTTTAGAATTCCAAACAAATACCTCTTGTGTCCTACCGAGGGTACCAGAAAATGTTTGGTTACACTTCTAAATAATCTATTATGCTACCAGCGTACCACGAACTCTAGAGACTAATAAGCATATTTTAAAGTATTATTATTGAAAATAACTTTGTATCTTAAATAAATACCTCAATCATGTAAATAATAAAACGTACTTTTAAAAAGCCTACTTACAACACGTACATATTTTTGTTAATTTTGTAAGGTTTATTATACGTTTTCTAACAGTTATTTTAAGTTTTTTATCTTTCCTATCTTATTCTAATTTCAGCTTACAATTTCCTGCCAGAATGTGAATTCAGAAACGCAGAGAATGCAAATGAGAAAGAGTACTATTTAAGTCGTGACTTAACCGGCTTCAAGAGAAAGAGAGTCTGATTTCCTGACTAGCTCTCTTTTGCCTTCTGGCCACATCTCTCTTAGCTGTTACTACGCTCGGCCATATCTAGGCCCTTGCTAGGCTTCGCCGATTCAATTAATACTTAGGGGCCAACTAGTTAGATTCCGATAGGGCCAACTAGTTAGATTCTGATAGCTTCGGCTATATTTCTTAAGAGCTTTAGTTAAGTTAATTTTAGTTCAAATTATTAGTATTTAAGTTCAAGCCCGAGTGGCGGTTTATTGTAAAGTTCCAAGTCGGAACTGATTGTAAATATATTGAATAATAAAGGGATTTAAACCCTTCTCAAGTCTCACGTGTTCTGTTCACACTTAAGCGATTATTCGCTTGTTAAGTGTCCGTGGGGTTCGGAGTGAGAACCTAATATTTAAAAAGTTGAACCCTACAATTTTATAAAGTTGCTCTGTTGCCACTTCCAAGAAACAAAACTAATAATGCTTATTAGTGGTCAAAAAACATTAAGTAAATAAAATTGCTTGTAAAAAATACAAAATTACATGGCATCCGAAACCCAACAAATCAACCAAAAAAAGCTTTTTACAAAGCTGAAAAATTAACAGTGAACTTAATTGTGGTGAATTTTTCTACGCCATTAAAACATTTTTAAAAAATTTCTCCTAGTGATAAATATTAAGAACTTAATGATAAGGTACGTTCAGTTGAGTGATTAAAATTTCTTTTAATTCGTTGTTCTGTTCTGTCTTTTAATCCGTTGTTCAATCATAGGTACTTATCCTAGTAGATTGTGTTTTCCATTGTGAGTATTTTCTCAAATTTGTCCTGATTTGAGTAAAAACCATTATAGTAATCTTGATAATAGAAAACATAAATCAACTTCAGAGTTTAGTATAATCGAACTTTTAGACTTCATAAGACAGGAAGTAGAATTTAAAGAAATATTTAGCTTTTTATTAGCTTATATACTGCTAAGAAAAAAATGGAAAACGAGGACTAGTAGATGAGATTGCCATCAAATATATACCACCAAACATTTATACAGAGATTAAAGAAATTTAGCCAAGCACTTCATCAGAGTTAAAAGGAAAGTTTGATTTTTTAGCAAGTAAAAACTAGGTAACACTTTTTTTAAAAGCATGCTCTTCAAAATATTTTTTAAAAAAATCCATCTGCAGATAAATTGCCTTCTAAAGTATTCCTGAAGGAAACTGCTAAAATTATCGGAAAGCGAGGATAAGCGAAAGTATGTAGAACAATCGCAGAAAACTTTTGGTGGTTTTAAGAAAGGTAAGGATCATATGACTGAATTGATAAGCTCCAGTGCTCCAAATAAAAACTTAAAACTCTAGTTCAATGAATGGTGCAGATATCAATGTAAAAGATTTTGACAAAGCACTTGATCATCCTGTTTTGAAACACACAAATGTACAAATTTTATTTATGCCAACTAATATTGTAGAGATATTAGGCTATTTCGAAGCAGGAGCCATGAAAAATGAACAACGCCTTCGCTGGGAATCGAACCCCGGACCTCTCGGTTAGGCGTCGAGTTTGCTTGACCATTACACCATGAAGGCATGCTCAGAAGGCGGAAGGAATACCTTTTATACTCGCCCTTTTAAAGGGCGACTTTGGTTTGTTGGACCCAATTGCCCAATTGCCTGGTGGTGGAGAATGGTCCCCCACCACCTTTTTAGTTCGGGCGCTAGCATAGAGATATTAGGATTTTTTGGGGGTGCAGCATTCATTATTTTAATTAACCAAATTATTTTTAGTTTGAACTTTCCTATCGATATCTCAAGGTTTCAGTTGCTGCCCGAATTTAGCGCGAGCGAGATATTTATGCAAATCGCATATATCTGTTAGCAGTTTAAAAGGCAGGAGTTAACGAGGGGAAAGACAGAGCCTTGGATTTATCGCCGTAAGGCTGTGCGCGCAAAGATTTCCTCTGTCTACTGAAAGTTCGCCTTCATAGGCATTTGCAATTACCAGTGTTTGCTAGTGAAATTCGCATTATTGCATTTCACTAAGAGTTAAGCTTCCCTCGCCATCCTACTTAAGCTAAGTTAGGTATTTGAATTTGTTAACACACTTTATTTCATATTATTTTAGTTCAGCCCAAGTAGTGGCTTACTCTCAAGTTGGAGAGTTGTAATTATTTGAATTAAAGGGTCACTTTAAACCCTCCTTTCTGACTTTGCAGTTCTTCAACACTAAAGTACATAGCCTAGATTTGCTCACTGTCCTCCACATAGGGTTTCACAGTTTATGCTCACGAAGAAAGTTAGGAGATTGAAGGAGAAACCTTATAGGGGGAAAGTAGAAGAATGAAAAATGAACAACGCCTTCGCTGGAAATCTAACCATGGACCTCTCGGTTACGCGTCGAGCGTGCTGACCTCTAAACCACGAAGGCATGCGAAGAAGGCGGGAGAAATTGCTTATAATACTAATTTTTATTACAACTGTGAGATTTAATTACAATTACAATATGTAAGACAGGCTACGTAAAATTGACATTTCGTACGTCTGTTCAATGCGCTTTAGAACCCTGAATGATGATGATACGAATTTAAAAAGTCAAACATTATTAAGGATAAAACCAAAAATGTCAGACTAAATTAAAATGTTTGCAAAATCTAACCACCAGAGTAAGTATTAGCATAGCCATTTCAAAACACAACCTGTAGTTCGAAAACTGATTCTACCTATCCACTCAGTTTGTAGTAATGCAATAATTGTACAAGGAAATGCAATATTTGCTTAAGGATGAATATTTATATAATTCTTTTTCCAGGAAAGCAGCGGTAGTAAATAAATTAGTTCCTTCTCTTCAATGACGTTCTGAAGCTCATCATCTTTATTAAATAATAGAACAATGAAATTATTTTTTTTAATATTTTTCATTTATTATAAATGAAAGGTGTAATTATTCGGTGTGAAATAAAATATAACAACAAACCAAACAGTTTAGATAGCCTAAAATATCCTCAACTGTTTTTAGGAACATTTTTTTATTATTATTATCTAAATAAATATGTTTATTTAGATAACAAATCAATATAACTCATGAATATAGCATATAAAAAAATTGAATTTTAGAATGTAATTGCTTGTCATATTTTTTTACACATTACATGGTTGCGTATTGTGGCTTTTCCTGACGCCCATTTAACTATGCATTCAACTTTGAAAATAATTTCATTATTAATGATATTAATAATTTTTTTTCAAAATGCAAGGAAAAAATAGAACTGATATCCTTCTTTACAAAAGTTAAACTGGCTTATTAGATATAATCAAATTTATTTAACGTTTTCAATTGATTATTTTTCTAATTTGCACTCAATCTGGAAAGAAAAACTGTCGCAAGTTTTAAAAAGGGGATATGAGTGATGTTTTTGAAATTTTAGGGGGAAGCGGTCAATGAATAATTAAATCGTTTAACTAACACTGGATTACATGAATCTTAGTTATATCAGTCTCATAGTTTTACACATTTCTTAACCTGATGCCTTTCAATTGTGTTTTGACATTTACAACAACTATGTGCTTATTATATCTATGAAATTGGCAGCTGGGGTATAGTATGAAATATCACATTTCTGTCCCAATTCACAAAGTCCTTCAGAAACACACTTACTGAATATTTTTAAAGTGAAACCTACATTTTGTCATTCTAAATTTGAGGGATTAAGAGCAGAGCTTTTAAATCCAAGCTGTAACTGTATTTTATTAATAACTCTCAACTTTCTGTCTGATGCATTTGTTTTAACACAGAAAAAAGTTAGTATTTGAATATTTTCCATAAGTACTGGTTCATTTGATTCTGAGTCGAAACAGAAAGTATTTAGATTTGATCACCTTTCCCGAAGACATTATAAAACAATATCTATGAGGAAATACTAAATAAAGAAATTAACAAAAACTTAAGACATGCATACTGTAATGTTTCTGTTCTCTTTTATGCGTTAAAAATTTTATTTGGCCTTTTGTGAACTGTATTGCATGTAATTTATCAGCACTTTAATTTATTATATCATCTGTCAGAAGGGAAAAGAAAGTGCCATAAACTGCAGAAAATCGTGTTGAAAGAATTTGCCACCAGGACAGAAATTTTCACGACACAAAGGACATTTCGCAGAAGAATTCCAGTAAATTGTCTGATTGAGAAGGAAATGAAAGAATACTACTTTTGGAGCACATGATGCTATTTTTAGCCAACACTGACAAAATATTACCTTCTTTCATCTCATTCCTGCAAAACCATTAATTTTAAAAGTGGTAAGTATAAAAATAAAGAAAATTAAAATTGCCTGATAACTATTGTAATAAACTTAATACTGAACATGCTAAATTCTGCAGTAATATGCGATCTACTTTAACAATGCGTACAATTCTCAAAATTAAATAAAATAATCATATTATCAACCACTACTGACTTTTGTAACAAAATTACCTGTTCAAATTAAAAAATTACCGTCATCACAATGACTTTTGCAACAAAAATTACCTATTCCAGAAACAATGTAATTGAGGAAATGGAGAAATGACTTTCCATTTGGATTCAAGACGAATTTGAGCACAATATGCCACTACATCAAAAAATTAAAATAGAAAAAGCGAAAAACAGAATACAAAAACATATATTTTTGTCTCGTAAAGAAAAGCGAGCATCAGGATTTAGAGCTGCAAAGAATCGTTTAAAACTTATGTTACAGGGTAACAAGATAAAATAATCCACAAGAGTTTTTGGAAAAACTACAATATCAATCTTTAATAGCAATACATGTTATGAATAGCCTGTAATAGCAATACATGTTATGAAGATGAGCTTAATGGTCAGAAAATACGCATCTCCAGGGAATAGATGACTATAATTCAGTCTCTTTAAATAACTGTCATTTGGTATTTTAAATTTACTTAGCTTCTTGAATACTATCATCTTTTATGTTTAAATTGTCAATATGACATTTTTTGTTAAAAATTTGTCTGAAGCAAATACTTCTAAAAATATGAGAAACTAACGAAAGTAAATCATTACATTTCTATTGTGATTAGATAATCAAATTGCAAAAAGAACCTTTGATTTTATGGTATTCTTCTTTCCCATATGTAAAGCTTTCTTGGAATCTTTTTCAGGCAAACTCCCATCTTTGGAACCTAGTATTTTGTGTACAATGCTCTGTTAGCAATTCAAGAGCTTCTACTATGTAGAAAAACTATGATCTAGAAAAACTACAATGTCAGTACAAGTTTCAGACTGAATTAAAAAGTTTGGAAAATTTAAAGACCAGATCAGATATGAGCTAGCTATTTCAAAACAGCTTCGAAACTAATTCTACCTATTGACCAAGTTTGCACGGGCTTTTGGACAAGTGTACTTTTTCCATGTGCAATGTCAATATGATTCAGTTTCCCTTAGAAAGCCTATGAAAGTATCCCTTTCCTAAGGCAAACAAAACAGCCCCTGTGTACTTCTCATAAGAACTACTTTGATTAAAGTGATTTTATGAATCTTGTGCCGTAACACCTCCACCTAATGACATTAATAAATGGGAAGTTTCAAATACCGCAAAATGCTTTTCTGGGGCGAAAAACGCATTTTGTGGATAAATACCCCCATTTTCGCAAAATTTTGCAGATAATATCCGATTTCCGAAAAATTATCCGCAAAATGCTTTTCTCGGGCGGGAAATCCTTTTGCGAATAAATACTCGATTTCCGCAAAATTTTGCACATAATACGCGATTTCCACAAAATTTTGCGGATAATATTCTATTTTCCCAAAATTTCGCAGATAATGCTCGATTTCAGAAAATACTTGATTTCCCCAAAATGATCTCGCCGAGAAACACATTTTGCGGATAAATACTCGATTTCGAAAATTTATCCGTAAAATATGGATAATGGTCGATTTCCGCAAAATTATTGCACAAAATACTCGGTATTAGCAAAATACCATTCTCTAGCGAGAAACGCATTTAGCGGATAAATATTCGATTTTCGTAAAAGTTTGCGGATAATAATCGATTTCCACAAAATGCGGTTAATGCTCGATTTCCTCAAAATTATTGCAGATAATACTCGATAGCTTCAAAATGATTTACTCGAGCGAGAAAAGCAATTTGCGGATAAATACTCGATTTCCACAAAATTTTGCGGATAAAATCGATTTCCGAAAAATATCGCGAATTATACTCGATTTCCGAATACTTTTGCGGATAAATCCTCGATTAAAACAAAATTATTCGAAAAATGTTTTTCTCGGACGATGAACGCATTTTCCCCATAAATACTCGATTTCCGCAAAATTTTGCGGATAATACTCAATATCCGCAAATGATTTTCTCGCCGAGAAACGCATTTTGCGGGTAAATATTCGATTTTCGCAAAATTTTGCGGATAATGCCCGATTTCCAAAAAAATTGCGGATAATGCAGCATTTCCGCAAATGATCTCGTCCAGAAACGCATTTTGGGGATTAATACTCGATTCCCGCAAAATTATCCGCACTTTGCGGATAATGCTCGATTTACTCAAATTTAATGCACATAATACTGGGTACCTGCAAAATATCCGAAAATGATTTTTTTCGACGATAAATCCATTTTGCTGATAAATATTCGATTTCCGAAAAAACTGTAAAATGACTTTCTCACCTTAAAACTCATTTTCCAGAGAAATGATCGATTTCCAGAAAATTATCCGTAAATGCGGCTAATTCTCGATTTCAGCAAAGTTATCGCAGAAAATACTCGATATCTGCAACATTCCCCACAAAATGGCGAGAAACACAATTTGCGGAAAAATACTCGATTTCCGAAAACTTTTGCGGACCATACTCCATTTTCGAAAACTATTTGCAGATAAACCCTCGATTTAATTTAAATTACCCGCAAAAAGCTTGTTTCGAACGATGGATAAGTTATTCCCCATAAATACTCGATTTCCACAAAATTTTCCATATAATACTCGATTTCCGCAAAATTTTTGGGGATAATACAGGGTTTCCGAAATATTTTGTGCAAAATACGCATTTCAGCAAAAATTTGCGGATAAATACTAGATGTTCGCAAATTTTGGGGATAATGCTCGATTTCCGAAACATTTTGGGGATAATACTCGGCTTCTGAAAAATGTTAGCGGATAATCCTTCATTTCCGCAAAATGATCTTCAGGCCTAGAAACGCATTTTGCGGATAAATACTCGATTTCTGCAAAATGATTTTCTTGCCGAGGAACGAAATTTGCGGTTAGAAACTTGATTTCCGAAAAATGTTGTGGGTAATATTCGATTTCCGAAAAACTTTTGGAAAATATCGGAGAAATGCATTTTGCAGCTAAATTTCGATTTCGGAAAAGTCCGTAAAATAACTTTCTCGCCGAGAAACTCATTTTGCAGAGAAATACTCGATTTCCACAAAATGCTGTTAATGTTACATTTCCGCAAAATTATTGCAATTAATTTTCGATATCTGCAAAATTATCCGCAAAATAGAATTTTTGCAGATAATACTCGATTTCCGCAAAATCATCCGCAAACTGCTTTTCTCGCCAAGAAAAGCATTTTGAGGATAAATACTCGAATTCGGAAAATTTTGGTTCAACGGTCGATTTCCGCAAAATTTTACGGATAATACTCGATTTCCGCAAAATTATTGCACATAATAGTCGGTATAAGCAAAATGCCATTCTCTAGCGAGAAACGCAGTTTGCGGATAAATACTCAATTTCCGCAAAAGTTTGCGTTTAATAATCGATTTCCGCAAAATGCGGTTAATGCACGATTTCCGCAAAATTATTGCAGATAATACTCGACAGCTGCAAAGTTATCCGCAAAATACTTTACACGGGCGAAAAACGCAATCTGCGAATAAATACGCGATTTCCTCTAAATTTTGCGGATAATACTCGATTTCCACAAAAAAATTTCCAATACACGATTTCCGAAATCGTTTGTGCGTAATACGCGATTTCCGCAAATTTTTCCGGATAATATTCGATTCCCGCAAAATGACTTTCTCGCCGAGAAACTCATTTTGCCTATAAATTCTCATTTTCGAAAATTTTTTGCGGATAATACTTCATTTCTGCAGAACAACTTTCTCCTCCAGATATTCATTTTGCAGATAAATACTCGATTTCCGCAAATCGCGGAGAATACACCATTTACGCAAAACTATTGCGCATAATACTGGGTATCAGCAAAATGCCATTCTCTAGCGAGAAACACATTTTCCGGATAATACTCGATTTCCGCACAAGGATTTTCTCTCTGAGAAACGAAATTTGCGGATAAAAACTCGATTTCCGAAATATACTGTGGATAATATTCTAATTCCGAAAATTTTTTGAAAAATATCCGAAAAAGGATTTTTTTCGTCGAGAAGTGCATTTTGCGGATAAATTTCGATTTCGGAAAAATCGGCAAAATTATTTTTTCGCGGAGAAACTCATTTTGCAGAGAAATACTCGATTTCCACAAAATGTGATTAATACTCTATTTCCCCAAAATTATTGCAGATAATACTCGATATCTGCAAAATTATCCGCAAAATGCTTTACTCGGGCGAGAAACTCAATTTGCGTTAAAATAGTTGATTTCCGCAAAATTTTGCGCAAAATACTCCATTTCCGTAAAACATCTCCGCAAAATGCTTTTCTCGGGTGAGGGATGCGTTTTCTGCATAAATATTCGATTTCCACAAAATTTTCCAGATAATATTCGGTTACCGTAAAATGCATTTCTCGGGCGAGAGACCCATTTTGCGAATACTCGGATTTCCGCAAAATCTTGAGGATAATACTCCATTTCCGAAAAAGCATCCTCAAAATGATTTTCTCGTCCAGAAACACATTTTGCTGACAAATACTTGATTTCCGCAAAATTATCCGAAAAGTACGAATAATGCTCGATTTAAGCAAAATTATTACGCATAATACTGGGTATCTCCAAAATTATCAAAAAAGTGCCATTCTCTGGCGAGAAACGCATTTTGCGGATAAATACTCGATTTCCGAAAAATGTTTTCGTAATATTCAATTTCCGAAAAATGAATTTTTCTAAATATGCATTTTGCGGATAAATATTCGATTTCCGAAAAATCCGCAAAATGATTTTTTCACCGAGAAAATCATTATGGACAGAAATACCCGATTTTTGCGGATAACACTCGATTTCCGCAAAATTGTTGCACATAATACTCGGAATAAGCAAAATGCCATTCGCTAGCGAGAAACGCATTTTGCGGACAAATACTCAATTTCCGCAAAAGTTTGAGGATAATAATCGATTTCCGCAAAATGCAGTCAATACTCGGGCGAAAATTTTGAGGATAATCCTCGGTTTCACAAAAAAATTTTCGAATACATGATTTCCGAAAAATTTTGTGCATAATACACGATTTCCGGAAAATTTGCAGATAATATTCGAGTTCTGTAAAATGATTTTCTCACCGAGAAAAGCATTTTGCGGATAAATACTCCATTTTAGCAAAATTCTCTGGATAATGCGCGATTTTCGAAAAATTTAACGGGTGGTACTCCAATTCTGAAAAAATGCTGCGGATAATATTTGATTTCCGCAAAATGATCTTCTCTGCGAAAAACGCATTTTGCGGTTAAACACTCGATTTTCGTAAAATTTTGAGGATAATGTTCAATTTCCGAAAAATTTTCCGGATAATACTCAACAGGCGAAAAAATTTTGACCATAACACTTCATTTCTGCAAAATGATTTCGCCCAGGAACTCATTTTGCGGATAAATACTCTTTCAGGATATATTGGATTTCCTAAAAAATTTTCTTAAATATCCAAAAAAATCATTTTAAGCCGAGAGGTGCATTTTGCGGATAAACTTCGATTTCGGAAAAATCCGCAAAATAACTTTCTCCCTGAGAAACTCATTTTGCAGAGAAATACTCGATTTCCTCAAAATTATTGCAGATAATACCCGATATCTCCAAAATTATGCGCAAAACGCTACTCGGGCGAAAAACCCTTTTGAGCATAATTTCCTCATTAATTCGATTTCCGCAGAATTTTTGCGGATAATACTCGATTTCCGCAAAATACGTGTAATGCTGGATTTCCGCAAAATTATTGCACATAATACTCGGTATTAGGAAAATGCCATTCTTTAGCCGAAAACGCATTTTGCGGATAAATACTCAATTTCCACAAAAGTTTGCGGATAATAGTCGATTTCGTTAAACTGCGGCTAATGCTTCATTTCCGGATAAACTTCGATTTTGATTTAAATTACTGGATTAATTAAACTTGGATTTAAATTATTGCAGATAATACTCGACAGCTGCAAAATTATGGGCAAAATGTTTTACACGTAATTTGCGGTTAATACTCGATTTCCACAAAATTATTCGAATTCATGATTTCTGAAAAATTTTTGTCCATAATGGGCGATTTCCGCAAAATGATTTTCTCGGAGAGAATATGATTTTGCGAATAAGTACTCGACTTTCGAAAACTTTTGGCCGATAATACTCGATTTCCGAGAAAATTGTGCGGATAATATTTCATTTTTGCAAAATGATCTTCCCGCCGAGAAACGTATTTTGCAGTTAAGCACTCGATTTTCGGAAAATTATCCGCAAAGTGCGGATAATGCTGGACTTATGCAATATTGTTGCACATAATACTGGGTATCTGCAAAATTATCAGCAAAATGCCATTCTCCAGGGAGAAACGCATTTTGCGGATAATACTCGATTTCCGGGAAAATTTTGAGGATAATACAGAATTTTGGAAAATTTCTGTGCATAATACGCGATTTCTACAAAATTTTGCAAATAATCTAGATTTCCGAAAAATTTTGCGAATAATAGTCCACTTCAGAAAAATTTTTGCGAATATTTTATCCCAGAATGACATTTTACGAATAAATACTCGATTGCTGCAAAATTATCCATTTTGCGTATAAATGATCGATTTCCGCTACAGTTTTCAGGAAAATACTCGATTCCCTTAAAATTTGGAGGATAGTACTCAGTTTTCGTAAAATTCTGCTGTTAATGCTATATTTCCGCAAAATGCGTTTCTGGAACGAGAAATGCCTTTTCCATAATTTTGCGCATACTCGATTTACGGAAATGTTTTGCCGGTAAGACTCGAAGTCCGCAAAATGATTTTCTCGCCGAGAAATGCATTTTGCGGATAAATAGTCGATTTCCGAAAAACTGTGCGTCTAATACTTGATTTCTGCAAAATTATTGCAGATAATACTCGATATCTGCAAAATTAACTACAAAATGCTTTACTCGCGCAGGAAACCCAATTTCCGAATAAATACGCGGTCTCCGAAAAATTTTCGCCGATAAATCCTCGATTTAATCAAAATTTCCCAAAATGCTTTTCTGGGACGAGGAACGCGTTTTCCGCATGGATACTGGATTCCCACAAAATTCTGTGTATAAATACCCGATTTCCGCAAAATTTTTGTGGATAATACTCGAGTTCCGTAACATGATTTTCTATCTTAGACACGCATCTTGCGGATAAATACTCGATTTCCGCAAAATTTTAGCGGATAATAGTGGAATTCCGCAAGATGATTTTGTCGCCGAGATATGCATTTTGAGGATAAATACTCGATTTGCGCAAAATTCGTGTCTCGGTCGAAAAACGCATTTTGCGAATAATACTCGATTTCTGATTTCCGCATGATTTTCAGGAAATCGACTATTTATATGGAAAATGCGTTTCTCGCCCGAGAAAGGCATTTTGCTGATAAACTTGCGGAAATCTAAACTTATCCGCAAACCTTTTCACAAAATTTTTCGGAAATCCGAAAAATGCGTTTCTCAGTGTGAAAATCGTTTTGCAGCTAATTTTGCGAAAAGTGAGCATTATCCGCACAAATTTTCAGGAAATCGAGTGTTTATTCGCAAAATGCGTTTCTCGTGGAGAAAATCAGTTTGCGGATTGTTTAGCGGAAATCGAGTTTTATCCGCAAACACTTTGCGGAAATCCGCTATTTATTATGCGTAAAAATTTTGCAGAAATCGAGTATTAATCCGTAAAATGCGTCTGTCTCCTGAGAAAAGCATTTTGCGGAAATGGATTATACCCGCAAAATTTTGCGGAAATCATCTATTATCCACAAAAATTTTGTCGAAATCGAGTATTATGTGCAAAATTTGGCGAAAATCGAGTATTTATCCGCAAAGTGCGTTTCTCCACCAGAAAAGCATATTGCGGATAATTCTGTTGAAATCGAGGATTTACCCGCAAAATGCGTTTCTCGGCGAGGAAATCATTTTACGGATCATTTTCCCTAAATCTAGCATTATCCACACAATTTTGTTGAAATAGAGTATTTATCCGCAAAATGCGTTTCTTCGCAGGAAACTCTTTCTGCGTATAATTTTGCGGAAATCGAAAATTATCCGCAAAAGCTTGCGGAAATCGAGTATTACCCGCAAAATTTTTCCGATATCGAGTATTTATCCGCAAAAAGCGTTCTCGGCGAGAAAATCCTTTTGCGGAAATCGAGTATTACCCGCAAATTTTTACGGAAATAATGTGTTATCGTTAAAAATTTTGCGGAAATCTAGTGTTATGCACAAAATTTTGCAGAAATCGAATAATCTGCGAAATTCGTTTCTCGGCGAGAAAATCATTTTGAAGATAATTTTACTGAAGTTAAGAATTGATCGGATTTTATAATTTCGAATCTTGTATCAATTATTATCCCGAAAATTTTGCGGAAATCGAGTGTTTATCCGCAAATTGGGTTTTTCGCCCGAGCGAAGCATTTTGCGGATAAATTCGCAGAGATCAAGTATTATCTGCAATAATTTTGGAGAAGTCCAGCATTAACCCCATTTTCCCGATAATTTTGAGGATTTTTCGGAAATCGAATTATTCACAAAATTTTTCGCAAATTATCAAATTATCTGCGAAATTATTACAAGATAAAATTTTTACAATATATTACAAAATTATCCGCGAAATACTTTGCTCGGGCGAGAATCCCATTTTACGGATAATTTTGCGCAAATCGAATATTATCCGCAAAATTTTGAGGAAATCGAATATTATGCAGAGCTTATCAACGTAGCACAACAGTTCAAGGCGGGTGATGTCATGTTAATTCAAGAAGACAAGCTACTTCGCCATATTTGGAGACATGGAAAGGTTGTAGACATTCATACAAAAGAGATGGAAATGTACAGTTGCACTTTAAAGACCTTAGCTAGAATGCTAAGGAGACCAATGCAAATACTTTATTATTTAGAATTTTAGAAGTTTGTAAAATTATCTTAGTGTAATTTCATACAGTACTTACATACTGATGAACGTCTTCATCTCGGGAGATTTTTGCAGAAATCATGAAATTATTCATTGCCGATTCGGCACAGCGCCAGCATGCTCAGAAGGCATGGTACAGACTTTCGGTAATGATTTTGGACTATGAGTTCTATCTGCTGAAAGAGCTACCGTGATGTCTCAGTGCTAAAGGACAGAAGTATTCTTTATTCTGTTGCCTTTGTTTCCATCGCCAAGGGGTTTACTCTTGTAAAGCTCGAAAAAGCTGTCCATCCCAAATAAAGAAATAGTTGCTTATTCACGAATCGTTAATTTGGAGTCCCATAACAAAAAATAAATTAACTACATCCATGATTCAACTCAGTAAGCTTTTGTCTGTTTCAAAGCAGAATATTAGTCTATGGGTAATGGCTAGAGATTCAAGATCTGGTATGAGTCTCAAGGTTATTTATAAAGTCCACATAAATTATGAAAATAATTATGTGGCAAAGTATTTTTCAGTAACTTGTACCTCTACAAATAAAATATCTCGACCAAACCGAGATTTTAAGCTCTCCACAGCTTTCGGGTAATTTTCTCCCGTAGGAATGTAATTTCAACGACATGTTTAAAACAAGAGTCCTCAACTGTACTTTGTAATAAATACTGAAATTTGTCTGAGTCAACAAGATATGGATCTTTATGTATTGTTTCGAAATGGCTCCAAATTTGCAACCATTCTTTAACACCTCTATCAAACTTTAACAGTTCTAATTTCGGCAATTTGAATTTTCTACCTCTCAAATTGCCAATATTATCAGCCATGTGAACTGAAGTAACATTATTCATATCTTTATTTTGCCATTCATTAACAATTTGCTTAACTTTTAATTTAATTCCCAAACCCTTTTCCCGAATTCTTTTTAAAATTTACTCTCCGCTAGCTCAGCTAAAATATCTATATGAGTTTGCTCCAAGCGTTCTTTCCTTTCAAAATAAAAATATTTAATTCCTTTCCTTTCGAAATGAAAACATTTTATTCAGTTTCAAGCGCACAAGCATCAACATAATGTTCAATACTCAGTTTTTCTAATTTATTGTAAGTTCCAGTAAAAGTAGAATGCTGAGCTGTACCGGTTTCAAAATACATTCCTTATCTAAATTGAAAAATGAATTAGACTTACTTTCGCAATTCTTTGGATTTCAAATTATTCACACTCCCATCGAGGGTACCGTTAAAAATTATATAAACTCAGAGAATAAAGTACTCTACCAGTATTCCAGCGATTCAGAAAAGTGAACATTTAACGTATTTAATCCAAAAGAAAACAATGTTTTTTACAGCTAAAGGAAATCTCATCTTTAATTCTTTTGACAACATACACAAAAGAAAAAGTTACACACATTGCCGCTTACAAACTGAGTGAAAAACGAGTAGAAAAAGAAAATCGTTCAAACATAGCGTTAGTTAAAACTTTAGATGTAACACATATATTTATGAAAAAAATCCACAACTGAATTTGCTTTCCATTCGTGTAGAAAAATGCGAACCCGGGTGTCTGGATATGGGTGTCTGTATACGAGGCACTATCCCTGTGAAGTAAAACTTGTCATTGTGAGTTCTCTCTGCTAAAGGCATGTTTTTGTCTGAAATCCGTAAAATATAAGTAGAGTAGGGATAGACACATAGCTGAAACATTCATAGAAATCAAGCAAGAAATTATTTGCTTGCAATTAAATTTCTTAATATATTTTTAAGCAAAGGATAAAATTTACAGCAAAACTGTTATGATATAAATCCCAGCAAAACTGTCCCGTAGAATAAAAGCTAATGTAGGTCTACAAAATTAATAAATAGCATTTACATTTTCTTTTCTTTTCTTTCTTTTTAGTCCAAAGGGAGAATTTGCCCAGAAGGACTATTAATTTCGTTTTGGCATTTTTCGTTGCTCCACTATAGATGTCGGTTCATTTTTCAGATATTTGCTCCAAATATTATAGCCCTGCATTGTATTTAAAGAAATTAAATAATGAAGAATTTGCATAAATGTATGCATGTTTCTTGCATTGTGATAAAACAACGGTACCTATACCCATCAAATTTTGAATAACGGACGTTTCCACCCGACTATGGGCATCTGGAAGCCCAAATTTGGGATTTGTTTTATTATCTATTTCATATTTTGTAAAACTTTAACTAATTTTTGATTAGCAAACTCAACGATTTCAAAGCGAATAATGGCAACACTGTATGGAAAAAAAAAACATTTTTATTCTCCAGCGCGAGAGACTGTGTATCGGAAATTTTAAAGATATTCTCATTTAAAAATTATTTTGCGATATTGCTGTTGAACTTAATTTTATGGTTTAAATGCTAAGAACCTGATATTTAATAAATAAAGGTAACGCACAAAACGTTAAAAAAAGTGCCTTTGGATGTAATGTAAAATCTGAAGGCTTTCAGATTTTTTTTTTTTATCTTTAAGTAATTATACGATTTCTTTACTGATTCTGACACGCTTCTTTTAATAGTAATTCACCCCCCCTCTTTGAAAGGGCGTTCCTTCTTTTCCCCAATGGGGAAGAAAGGAGTTTTAGAAAAAAAACTCGCTGTAAGCAAAATTTCTAAGATGAGAAATATAATAAATAATGTCTATAAAATTTTGAGTCGGTGCTTTAGACGAATATTAAATGAGTTAGATTTTATGGAAGTCATATTTTTTAAGAAAAGGCATTGAGTTATAGCGGCAACCGGTTACACGGTTCTAAAGAAAAACTATGGCGGTAACCAAGGTAAGACTAGAAATTAATTCTTGTCAAAATTTCGCCTGTTGTAATATAAGCATTGGTTGCGTTTCATTTTTCGCTCATGCATAGATTAGATGTGTTTCTGAATAAAATCATAATATTTGATGATAATGTTTCAAATATCGGTTGTTTAGCTACGAAACGTACCCTATTCGAAGGGAAATTTCTGCATGATCCCTAAAGTCAGCACCAAAGCATAACATTAGACACGAATTTCAAATTTTGTGTATTACGGTCTCATTTCTTACTATCATGAGGCCCTCACCTTGTTTGATATAGATTTCAATGTATGTATTTAATCTTATAATTGAGGTATATGTAAAATTATTGTAATAATTAAAGAGTTTAATTACCACTGTTTAATGTTTTACGTCATATCCATGAAATAGAAAGGGGGAACTAATCAGTATTATATTTGTTTTCAGAATTACCTTCTGATTTCTGCTCTGAGTTCAAGTCTGAGTATTTTTTAAAGGTTGTTATTGTTTTTGTTTTATTGATATTAAATGGAATTATATCTGTAGTAGGCCTTTTTTTTACGGATGAAAAGAAAACTTCTAATAAAATAAGGTCTTAATCTTGTGTTTCTGTAAGCACTACTGACAGCATATACAAGATTCCTTTTCTTTTATTATAATTTTTGTCTTCTACTGCAATTTTATTTTCCTAGAAATATTTTATATAGAAGGTATAAAATGGAGGTTGTTTATTAATGATAGCACTGTAGATATTGGTTTTGTAATTATAAGCAGAAGATTAACTTCTTATGAAAAAACGTTTAAAACTAATTAATTAGAAATATGTAAAAAATCTGTTTATTAACTTCTTATGAAAAAAGAATATTTAAAACTATTTAATTAGAAGTATGTAAAAAATCCACCAGATGCCTGTAGGTTTTTAATTTAGCATATTCTGGTTAGGAATTTTCATATAAATTTTTTATTTAGCTTTCTGTTTCTTTAATTCGAAGGGTTGGGCAACAATTTATACACATGAATAATAAATAATTTTTTAAATAAGTAGCCTTTTAGATATATTGAATTTTGCATACATGTATGATTTTAAGAGAAATGCTTTAAGTAATAGTAATTTTATAAGATAATCGAACAATTTGAAGAGAATTAATATGTCATTATTGAATTTTAGAAACATAGGTTAATCTGTACAGTCTGTCGAATGCAAACATAAAAATGCTTATGACTTTGGCAATATTTGGACATTATTAGCCCCAGGTTTTCTCTTTAAGTATTGAAGCAAGTTGCCTGAGTTTATTGATTATTCCCTTTTCATCCATAGGCAAATAAATGGTTTGCTGAACATCATTAAACTTTTGCATATAACGTAAGATTAAGATGATGCTGTTTTAAGTGAAAAGGTTTATGCAGTTGAAACTTTGGTTCCTTTCTTTTAATGGAACATTATCAAAAATCAAGTACCAATCTTACACAGCTGCGTAATAGCAGGCAGCCAGTGATCGTATTAAGAAGAGAAAAAAACTAGGACTAATTATCTCGTCGAAATTCTACAATAATTTTATCATATGCAAGATTTTATATTCAAGCAGCTGTTAGTTTTGAATGTATCACCAGAATTGTCATTATTATTTCGGGCTTCATTCATGGCTATATTTATGTTTGGTAGTGAGAGAGAATTTAGAACAACAAAGCCATTAAAAATAAGGATTGAATAATTTTTTTGGGAAGGGAAGAGATTTCAGTAGTCTGAAATTTTAAAAGTGTAAATTAAATGGAATAGTCTAAAATTTTAAAAGAGACTGCTGTGAACAAATATTTGAAAGATGTAAAACGTAATTTTTATATGCTTTGTTTTTTTTTTCATATATATAAAATTATAGGTAATATGTTTCTCCATAAAAGAATTAGATTTTTTTTGTATGGATTTGTTTATTTTGGCCTATTTTAATCCCCCCCTTTCTTGTATGACCTAAAATTATAAAAACTAAAATCTGCCTCATTTGTATGTAGATGTTTGATCTATTGATATTATTTTTATTTGGAAAAATGTTTTAAAACAATATATGGATTAAATCTATATATATATTTTTACTTAATAGGAAGCTATTGCAATTGTGCTGGATGTAGGACGTTGTATGCATGATGAAACTAAGTATTCATCAATACTACAGGATGCTAAAAATTGTATAACAATGATTATTCAAAGAAAGGTATTTTTTTAATATATTGTTGTTAATATTTGAATCCTTTCTGACCATATTTTTGTTTTTCTGTGTGTTGTGGTGTTTCGTATTACTTTATTTAGGTGAAAATATATTTCAACCTACCTTTTGCTGAAAACTGGTGATTTTTTTGACTCCATTCCTGTTTACATCCAATGGCTTTCTTAGTAAAATGGCGTCCAAAACATAATGCAATAAAACATAATTAAAACAAAAAGTATATGATGTCAATAAACTGTATTTTAAACCAAACAATGAAATAACAGGGTATCCCATCTATGCACTACAAAAAGGAATTATCGACTTACCTTATTTAGAAATTTCTGTGTGGCATGCAAAATTCCCTAACAGCATCTAAAAACTTTCTAAAATTATCTGAACTAGAATCTGTATATTGTCATCACCACATAAATTCACTAAAATAAGAATAAAAAATGTCCTCCATCCCATTCAAAGCCATCTGAACGACCTTTACGATCAACCATATGCATTTCCTTCACTTATAATGACTACTAATTAAATCTTCATTTATACACCAGTCAATGAATGCTTTTTTTCCCCTTTCATTCCAAATCATACTGAAATTTCAGATTAATCTTATCACATACAGCCATTTTACGGTGCAAAGCACAAACTTTCTAACCAGTGTCCAGCACATAATTAAGCCCTTTCAAATATTTTCAAATCAGTCAACTTCACCACAATCACGCAACCAGTCATGTCATACTAGGGTTTCCATAACATTTAACTGCTTGTGTTACCATAAATTTAACAACAACTTGGCAGTAATCCAAGGAATATAGACTAACCTTTATTCATTTATTATTTTGGGGTTGATAACTTTTTAGTTTATTCTGTGTTTAATTTAATTGATGGTCACATTTCTTGTATTTAAGTATTGATTTGTTCTATAGAATTGTAGATCTTTTAAGGCAACAGAGCTGGAATTGTAAAAATTGCTCAATTTGAACTCAAGGCATAGGCAATTTCGTTCTAATTGCTCAATTAGAACTCAAGATAAAAGCAATGTCTTCCTGATGGGTGGCCATTTCTCACCGACTTTCCAGAAGATTCACGAAAATACATTTTTGAAGCTTTATGACCAGTTCTTACAGAAGTTTCCAGAGCCCATGTTAATATGCATAAATATGGTGTCAGAGAGCTAGAGATTCATTTGTGAATCAACTGTGAAATGTAGTGATTAGTTAAATTATTAGTAGGGTTTACGTTGATTTGAGGAACTTTATAATTTATTTCGTGTGCTAGGAGGCATTGCTTAATATCCATGCATTCCTTGAGTTATTTTCAGCTATTATTATTCTTTGTGTGCTACATATTGTTCTTATTTTCATAATGAATTGTTCATTTCTTCCTGCGTATCTGGACTTATCATTTAAAGAAAAATCAACGATCCATAGCTTCTAACAGTAAAAAAGAGGAGAAAAGTATTACTTTAATTATGTTCTATCATGTTAAGCATTAAATTTCTCATCTCGAAGTATATTCTTTTATTAGATTATTTAAACGTGTTGTTATAAATTTATGTAATTGTTTGTATTTAATTGTGTTGTTTCAATTCATTTGTTGTCTACTTTAGTATAATAAAAAATTTATGGACTGCTTGTTTGTGTTTATCGTGCATTACGTTACAGATATTGTAATTGTGAATTGTTTGATATTTGAATTATAAAGACAGTAAAACTAGAAACTGAGATATGCGTAAAAACTCGCTTGTCAGACCTTGATGATTTTCTGGAAGGTCCTAGGAGCAGTTTTACTTGAACCATTCAGAAAATTTTGGGAAACCTTATAAATTTGACTGCATTCAAGTCGAGAATCAACTAAGCTGGGTCATATGACTATGTTAAGCACTGCTTATTAAATTTGTATTTTAATGGAATTTTTTTTTTTTAATCTGTGATGTTCTTCTTGTATTGAAGAGCTTTTGTCTGATGTTTATTTATTTTTCGCCTTGAATTATTTTTAGCTTTTACTTTATAGTAGAACTGTTATTTATTTCTATAAAGTATCAGTTTCTACCCACACATCTGACATGTAGCTATTAACAGAGTTGCTAACCCTCCCGATTTCTGATCGCACTCCCGCCAACCCGATTTTTAACATATCTCTCCCGACATTCTCTTATTCTTAAAATTTTTCACGATTTTTATGTAGCTTGACTTAATACTTCTCTAGTCCCTCCCCCCAAAAGTGATTTTTGGCATCTGAAAGCGTGTTTTTCCCCCCTCTAGATGCGTATAAAATAAACACTAAGATTTGGTGCATTTCTGCTTTGGGAATCCAAAATACATGTCCAGTAAATATAAGCATAAGGCTCTCCCAAAATAAAAAAAAAAAAAAAAAATTGCTTGACAAGGGACACATTTTCCAATTATTATAATTTTATCTTATGAAGAACGAATGTTTATACTTTTGTCTTCGGACCTTGACAAAGCTTTTTCCTTTTTTGTACATTCTATTTTTCCATCATACAATGTTCTTAACACAATTCCATAGTCAGAATTACATTTGTACGTTATGTTTGCAATCAATGATTAGTGATCTGGTTAATAAGTATTTAATGATTAAGGAAACTGATTAGAGTATTTTTCTATTATTAGAAGGTACAAGTAATAAAACTGCTTTTTTTCCTACGTGTAAGTAGTTTCACATTTAAGAAATAATAACTGAACTTTCAGATATTAATTAGAACCATTTAAATTTAATTCATTATTAAAAATATATTTTCTTTCTACATATTTTTATTATTTAAAAAATCCAGTAAAACTGCATATTACGGGCCAGGTTGGCGCATTTTCGAAAAGTCGCCAAATTGGTTATTTTCGCACGTTTTAGAAAATCACTAACTCATCATATTGCCATATTAGATGGTTGCGAATTTGAATGAATCTTGTAAACATGAAAAAATTGATCATGTAAACATGCAAAAATATCTAAAACAGAAGTTCAAGAAAAACAACGATAAAGTGTTTGAAAGTTAATAACTATGTATTTTATGGCATCAGCAATATTAAAACTTTTCATAATATATACCATTTTTAAGACAGTAGCAAAATGGAATAAAATGTTTTAGCACGAAATTTAAGAAATTGTAATAAGCAGTATATGAGCAATAAATGATCAGAAAACATTGATTCATATTTAATCTAAAACTTAAAAAAAAAAATAATGCAAAAGAAAAAAAAAAGATAAAATTCAAAATTTCGATCTACTGAAACGAGCAATAGTATAGTAAAAAAAAAAAGTACAATTTTAACTACGTGATTTATATTTTTACAATAAATTTTTATTTATAATAAATAGTAGAAATTCGCTTTTGTTTATATCCACACTAAAATGTAACAATACAATGGAGATGAAATTCAAAATGGTGCGCTCATTCAACACCGACTGTATGGCTCATTTCAACCATCTGCTTAACCACATATAATAGACACACACCACCATTCACACAAATCTGTCGCATCTTTCATTTCAAGTAATTTCATACTTTTTTTACACTTAGGACATTCGTAAATATTCGCAATCAAACCATAATTCATGCACCATTCTATCACACATCTTTCGTCCTTATCTTGCAACCAAATCAAATAAGTAAAATCCACACATTCCAGCTCTTTTGACGTCAGCCATTTTGCTCTCACAATTTACTAGAAGCACAGAGAAATGATGAAAATTCAAAAAGCCCGCTTAAATGCTATGAACTGTAACCTTAAATCCTAACAATTTTCATGATGCCAAGAGGTTACCAGATTTGGTTCAATGTCGCTTCATTTGGCGACTGGCCCGTAATATTTTTTAGCCAAAAATCCTTTTGTCATTGAGAAAATTCTCCCGATTCCTTAAAAAAAATCCTGATTTTTGACTGTCGTAGGTTGGCAAGTATGTATTAAAGAGACTTCTACAAGCCCATAACATGCAATAATATTGGTGGTGGGCATCGTATTTAATTTTTCGAAATATGTTTACAATGTAACAAAAACTACATTGTTGTTGCAAAAACTACATTTCTTAAAACATAAACAAATACTTATGTTAATAATTAAGTTATTATTCACCAAGATATCTTTGCTGTGTTCCACGCAAGATACAATTAAATATATGTTTAATTCTGCTGACAAAATGAAATATTTTACATGCTAAACAAAATAGGAAATTGCATTTTGAATGTTTAGCAAAGCTATATATATCTGTTTTTAAATATTTCTGAACTAAAAACATTCTTAGCAAAACAAAACAAAAGAAATTCAATTTTAAATTTCACTTACTAATTATTTATCAAAACATAAACAATAATAATAATACAAAGGAAAAAATTTGAATTTATATTTAGTTTTTATCTGAAGCCTACAAGAAATTTCTGTCAGTTACACTTTGCAGTTCAAACGTATTGACATCTAAATGTTAAATTTGAACTGACGTTTATTTCAGATAATTCCAGTTTGTATTTCTAGCCACTAAGTGACTTACTTTTAACCTAAACACTAATACTGGGAGCAACAAAATACTAAAGCGTTACCAACTGTGGCTGGTAAACTAAATTTTTTTATTGTACCAACGTAGAAAATTCTACCACTTTACCCTATTCACGTGGCCTGGCATACAAACCCCAACCTATTTGTTGTCTTTTTTCTTTTCTTCAATAGCAGTTGCATGCATAAGTTTATTCCATATCTTTATGTTTCTAAAACTATAAGCACTGTATTTGCAATGAATACATATTAAAATGTATTCATGGTCTGCAAGTTTGAGAGCACTACTTTAAGTGATTCATAATACTTCTAAACTATTTCATTTAATTTTTTTCATTTCCTGTCTAGTAGCATATAATGTGTTATTCTGGTGGCAACAAAGCAGTATATTTCTGTGTTGTTGTTTATTTTTGCATTTAGTTTGAAATCGATATTTAATGTATGCTTCTTATTTAAAGTTTTGTAAATTATATTGTGGGGTGTATTTTAATTTTATAGCAGTTATTTTAATTCTGAAACCCTTTCATTTCAATTCTTACTTCCCACTTACAACTCCCTACCAGAAGGAGTTTTTAGAATTGCTTTAAATGCAAATGAGTTAGGAGTAGTATTTATTGGAAGTTCAACTAATTTCGATAGAAAGTGCTAGGAGTCCTTGGTGTGTTTGTCCGGCTAATTCATACTTGAAGCTGTTATGCTCGTCTGTGTTATACGTGTCTATTGATATTTGCTGGTTAGTTTAATTTAAGGTCCAACTATGTTAGATAAGTGTAGTTTAGGTAATATTAGATTACTTTTCTTATTAAAGCCTGAGAAGAGGCTGACTGTATTATTTGTTTGAGTGAATAAAAGGGTAATTTAACCCTTCTCGAGTCTACGTCTTAGTTGTTTGAACTCGGCGATAAGTCGCTACATAATTCATTAGGTTTCTCGGCGTTTTATCATAGACAAAGCAAGAGGAACATCACACTATGCAATTAACCATATATTAATTTGTCTGCTAAACAAAAAGTGAAAGGATTCAATTTAGAAATACAATTAAAAGTTATTGAATATATTGGTGATAGTCTGTTAAAAAGATTAAGCAGCATAAAAGAAATATGTGATTATTTTATTATGTCCATACCAAAGCAAAGAAAGTAATTAACCAGAAGAAAAAGTTAAGTAAGGAGACTTCATTGGATAACTATTTTAATAAATACAATTACTAAAGAAGTTTTATAATATTAGGTTTTGTAATTTTTTAATAATCTATGAGGGTAAGTTGAAAAATAAGTTTCCCCTGTCGACTGTGGTCAGAGTTGTGTATGAAAGTCAAAAAATAGAATGAGACATTAAAGATATGACATACCTTTATTTTATTATTCTCGTATGAGTACGTTGAGACATTTGTCATATCGCTTGATAAGCTTCAAAAAGTCCTCCAAGAAAAATTCGGGGCTTTGCATATGGAAGAAGCGTTGAACGGCTATGGGCGAAAGGCGACACAGCAGGAAAACGCGCAAGTCACCGATACACCATTGGGTGGAGGTCGCTGCAAATCAAGCAGATGGCTCTGTTGCAGTACCTGAGCAAAGAGGAGACCAGCCTCTCATTTGAGCCCCGGTAGGTATGGAGAGAAGGTGCGTTTTGAATTCGTGGTCGAAGGAGGAAGTGAGAGCGGTTATCCGCTATGAATGGGCACGTGGAGTATCAGGAACAGAAATTCATAACCGCCTCGTGGAAGTCTATGGGCCAGGTGTGATGTCGAAGCAAATGGTGCGGAGATGGTGTCGCACATTCAGTGATGGACGTCAGCAAGTGGAGGACATACCGAGAGCTGGACGGACGCACACGGCCACTACAGAATCAAATGTCAGGAAGGTGGATGACGTGATTAGAGCGAACCGGCGTATCACCATCGATGAAGTAGCGGAAGAACTTGGAATCTCACATGAGCGAGCTCAAAACATCATCCACGACATTCTTCGATACAGAAAAGTCTCAGCACAATGGGTGCCCCGACAATTGACCTCGACACACAAGGAACAACGCATGGAGGTCAGCCTGGAATATCTCGTGCATTACCATGAAGATGGCAATGACATTCTGTTTCGGATTGTGATGGAGGATGAAACGTGGGTTCATCATTTCATGCCAGAATCGAAGGCCGCATCTATGGAGTGGAAACATCCGTCATCACCTGTCCAAAAGAAGTTCAAGACAACTCCCTCTGCAGGTAAAGTGCTCCTCACAGTTTTCTGGGACGCCCAAGGAGTTTTTTTGCTGGACTTTTTGGAGGTTGGAACCATCAATGGTACGCGCTACTGTGACACCCTGTCGAAATTGAAAGAGGCGATTCGGAAAAAGCGGCCTGGCCTTCTCACATCTGGCGTTCTGCTGTTGGATGACAATGCCAGACCACATTCGGCGACGGCAACGCAAAACCATATTGCAACTCTTGGTTGGGAGCGCCTACACCATCCGCCATACAGTCCTGATCTCGCACTAAGCGACTTCCATCTGTTTCCGGCTTTGAAGAAAAATCTCGGGGGAAGGCGCTTTGGAAGCAATACTGAAGTGAAACAAGCCATTCAACGTTTCTTCCATATGCAAAGCCCTGATTTTTTCCTGGAGGGCTTTTTGAAGCTTATCAAGCGATATGACAAATGTCTCAATGTACTTGGTACCTATGTGGAAAAATAAAGGTATATCATATCTTTAATGTCTCATTCTATTTTTTGACTTTCATACACAACTCTGATAACAGTCGACAGGGGAAACTTATTTTTCAACTTACCCTCGTATAAATTATGTAAGTAGATTGTAATTAAGAATACAGATTCATGAAGTTCAAATTGTGTGAGAAAAAATGGCAAGTGGTTAAAACAGGACATTGACTAGGCAGATTTTATTGGATGAATATTTTAATGAGCAATGAGTATTTCTGAAATTACTATATGAAGTTGAAAATTGTGTTTTACTTATGTGTATAAGATGTTATTCACTTGTAGTATTTCAGAAAACGAATGTAATTTTCTTCTAAGTTTTGCTTTCTTGCTACATTATTATTATTATGGCATTGAAAATCCATACTTATCTTTTTAATACTTTTATTATTATAATGGCATCAATAGATTAATATACTGTGCTCTTCTGTCTGTATTTTTCACAAATAAACTCCTAGAAGCTTGTATAGCCCTTAAATTCCAAATCAATCCCCTGATATTGCCGGTGATTATCCTCTAAGATGACCACCTCGACTAAACCTCAGAATTATCTGGAATCATGAGTGGCTGTCTTAGGGAAAGTTCAATACATTCTATCATTCAAAATGGTACTTACGTTTGCAACCACCTTGAACAGCTTGGTGAACTTTCACAGGGGAGGGGGAAGAAAAAGAATTGATGGCCTATTATTATAACAAAATTATTTGTAACGTACATAGGTCATGTTTTATTTTATTTATCTCTGAAATCAACCAATACACCTATGCATAGGCATCTTTTTGTTTATTTTGTTGCGACAAAAGTTCCAATGTGATCGCTTTAAGAATAGATTCAGAGCCGTTGAACATGCATCAAACTGACAACATTGTTTGTTATAGCTGAAAAACTATTATGGTAATTGTGAGAATTAAGCAGATTCTGAAAATTTGGTGGCTTTTGTTAGAGTAGTTGCATCCTTTCACGGCACCCCTTGCCCAACTACCATTGACCTCTGTATAACGTCAAGCCCGTTTGCAATGGTGTCAGGCTCATTCACACTGGAATGTCATTGACTGGAGTAGAATAGTCTTCAGTGATGAGTCCGGCTTTGAACTGAGCCCCGATGATCAGCAAAGCCGAGTCTGGAGATATACCGGACAGCTTTGTGATACCAACCTGTCTTCCGGCAGACAGGCCGACAACCAGGAGTGATGGTCTGGGGTGCCATTTCATTTCATAGTAGGACCCCTTTGGTTGTCATCCCTAGCAACCTTAATGCACAGCGGTATGGCGACGAAGTTCTAAGGCCAGTTGTGTTGCCCTTCATGTCACGCCACCCTGGGCTTACATTTCAGCAAGATAATGCCCTCCACCACACTGCACATGTTTCTATTGCTTGCTGAACATTACCTTGGCTAGCAAGGTTGCCGGATCTCTCTCTCCTATTGAGCACGTTTGGAGCATTATGGGCAGGTACCTCCAACCAGCTCGGGGTGTTGACAATCTAACACGCCAGTTGCACAGAATTTGGCACAATATCTGTCAGGAGGACATCCACAACCTCTATCCATCCATGTCAAGCCGAATAACTGCTTGCATAAGGCCAGAGGTTGACAAACGCGTTACTGACTTTTTCACTTTGTGAAGCTCTATCACTTCAATAAATCATCCAATTTTTCTCAAACTGTAATCATTTGTTTTTCTGTACATGTACATTACTTCTACCAATTTTCGTCCCATTTGGATAACTCCTTTTTGGTGCATCATTTTGTTTTTTTGTCTAAGAGTGTAATAGTTATGTGTTTTGCTGTAATCCAAAAGATCATATTCAGTTTGTTGAGGCCAAAGACAGTTTCGTTTACAAAACTGTTGAAAATGGAAAAGGGTAAATTAATAAGGTGCATAATAATCTATTGTAGTTCAGATTACTTTATAAGAAATTTGCTTGCAAATAGTTATTGCCTTAAACTGTATGTAATACCTTATGTAAAACCTTCATTTATATTTAATTCGTATATTTTTTTAAATATTTCTCATTTTCTGCTCAAATTTTATATTTTCTTGTAAATATTTGAAATATAGTGAAACCTTGCTTAGTGAGCATAATTAGTTCCAGAATCTTACTTGTAATGCAAAACACTCATTAAGCGAAAATTTTTATCCATAGGAATCAATGTAAAGTAGGAAATTGTGTTCCATTCCAAAAAAAGAGAGAAAGAAACAAATTTGTAATAAAGTAATTTATTTTTTATAATACATCCTTTGTTACAAGAAAATTATTTGTGTATTTTATTTATCAAATGCAGCCTGTTGGCCCTGTATGTTCTCCAATATTTTTCCGTAAGACAAAAGGGGATAATGTGGAGCATTCATGAGGGTGAGCTGTGATCATATCTTGTCCAGTTGAACATAAAATACACACTCGCTTTCTCATTTCCGTTAGCAGCATGTGGAATTTTTTTCTCTCAGTTTCTCATTTCCCTCAGCAGCACAGCATCTACATTGTTGAACACGAGATTATTCTCCCGATTGGATAATAAAGCTTGAAGAGGCTGTGTTGAATTGGTGAGTATCACAGTCCTCTCAAAGGAATTGTGGTAAATGGAAAATTGTCAAGAGTTGCGTAGATTGATTCTATCTCACCATCAAAATGGCTCGGAAGAGAACCATGTGTGTTGATGTGAAGCCATTAAGTAGGATAGCAGTTATAGATACTTTCCAGAGCAATTGTTTGAAGTACTTCAGGACGGCAGTCTAACTTTTTTATTTTCCGATTTAGGTTCAGTCGTACATCAAGGTCCCTGCATTCCAAAGGGTTAACAAGAGATAGTAATTAATAGGTGTATTGTCAAGTAAATAGAAACAGTCAATATCATGTACAAATTGAACCTGAAAATTGAAAGGAGTTTTCCCTGAGTTTTCAGGTTACATTCTCGATTGTAATTGTAGTCTCGCAAAAAAAAATATTAAGGTGCCTGATTAATATGTTATAAATAATAATTGCACTTTTCTAATCACATTAATCAAAAGTTAGTTTTTTGTCAATAGCTCCATTGCCAACAGAGAAGTGGTCTTGACTCCTCCAGAAATGATTTGTTAAACCTAATTTTGAAATATTGAGGCTATTAATCAACTTTAGTTGTTTTCTAAGGTCAGTAATAGCCTCTACTAAATAGAACCCACTAAGAAACCATCTAAGTTGTATTTAAAGTGTTTTTTTTTTTTTCCTCTTCTGCTTCTTCTTCTTCACAGCCCCATTTAAATTGGGTTACTTGCTTAAAAATAGGGAGTCTTTTTTTCTGTTTTTGAGATAACATGCTCAGCATGTCACCTCCAAGCTAACTTTTTGTCGAAGATGCAGCTTAAGTAAATTGAAAAATCATTCAGTTGTATGTGTCTATCATGAAAGGCAAGACACAATGTATTTTCTTCCCTTTTACTGCATGCCTTTGTATGGAACTGGAAGCACACTTGGCACGTATTTGGGAGGTCCAGAGTTTGAATCCTGGCGAGGACATTGCTCACTTTTCACGTTTCCAGTATCAATAACCCCAGTGACTCTACAAGTGGTTTCTGAATTAAAAGGTGGTGGATGATAATTTGTCACCACCAGAATTTGGCGATTGGGTCCCCGCACCCCTAGTTGCCGTTTAAAAGGGGAAGTAATGCCTTCGTGACATAAATGGAAGCACACTCGATGCATATTTGGGAGGTCTGGAGTTCGAATCCTGGTGAGGGCATTGCTCATTTTTCAGTTCTCTCGCATCAGAAATCCTAATGATTCTACAACGGTATAATCATTAAATAAATTTTTATCTAACGTAGCTACTGCTTTATTAGAATGATAATTCTCAGTGTGTGATATAACAGTTTACCATGCTTTCACTATCTCTCTTATTTCACTGGAAATGTTTTTGCTTTGCTGAGACTATTATATCTTCCCCACAATTTTATGCTGTGACACAGAATGCAGCTTCATAAGTGCTTTGGTGATCAGCCCTTGGCTGTGTTTTTCCACTTGATAATTGATGTCGTTACTATCCACCTCTAGACCCATAAACTTGTCAATTACAGGCTTCACGGGCACTTGCTCAAAGCCCTTGGAGTCACATTCAACAACACTGACTGGCCAAAGCTTCTTCTATGCAGAAATAGCGGTTATCTTGGTTACCCTCTTCCATGTCTTGTCAATCATCTTGAAACAGGCAATGATATGAAAGTGATCTTTCCAAAACTCTGGGAGTGAGATTGGTTTTTTCAGTTACCTTACAGTAGTAATTCTTATGACACCCTTCGAAGCATCGATCTTCCTAACCTTAATCTTGTTCTCGAGGATTGTGCAAATTGTTGATGATATGTGTGGGCTGGGTTAGCTTGTTCACACCTTATTCTTGCATCTCATTGGTCTCATATTTGACATCCATGGTAATTTTCCTTCTTTTACTCCTGTTTTCTTGTGATATTTTCTTTGAGGACAAATGTGTAAATATGCTTAAACTTTTCACTAAAAAAAAAACTTAATGTGTCTGAATACAACTTTCACTAGCACAACAGTAAATTGCTAGCTGACATAAAGCATGGACTGATAGCCGAGATGTTGGCAGATTCCCCTGCATGTGATGTCATGATGTCTCGGTGTTATTTGTTCTGTGAAACATCACTCATTAAAGGAGTATTTTTTTTTCTCTCTCTCTCTCTCTTTATTTGAATCAATCATTAGGGGAGGTGCTCATTTAAGCGAGGTTTGACTGTAGATAAAAATCTGTTTTGAATTTTGAAGTGCATAACTTTTTTTTTTTTTTGTCTAATATTCTGTAATGTATTATAGATATTTTCAGAATCTAAAGATGAAATAGCTCTTATATTATTTGGGACATTGGACACTTCAAACTCATTCACAGAACAGGGTAGTTCTGACTATCTAAACATTAATGTTATTCAAGATTTGAAGCCTGCAAATTGGGACTTATTGGGGTATGTTAATGATATAACAGGCACAGACTTTCCATCTGAAAGTATCCTTTTTATGTGATCTTAGTTATTTTATATTGAAATATCTTTCCCATGATGAGTTAGTTTTTTATTTTTTAAGTAATTAATCAAATAATCTGTTTTTCACTCCCTTCATTTTTAAGCTATGATTTCTAATTTAAAAAATGCCAGGTGCAGTTTAATGTATTTTGAAGTTATATAATTTAATAATAATTATATTATAATTTAATATACGCATCTGCATAATTTTCTTTAACTTCTGCTAAGTTATCAGAGAGAATGCTTTATCGGTTGCAGTGGATTTGCTTCAAAATAATGTGAATGGAAAGAAGTTCTTTACACGAAGAATATTGTTCCTCTCACGTTTTGATGATATGTTCTCTCCTAGCAGTATGGATAGAATATGTGAAGACTTGAAAGCATTTAAGATTGATCTGAATCTCATGTATGTATTTTATTTCAGTTAGATATTTTTCTAAGATAATGGGTATGGGATTTAAAATGCTAATTGTATTTCTACTATGAAAAGTGTTATTTATGTATGAAATTCAGCTTTTAGTTTTTTGTTTTGAATTTCAATTTCTAACATGGCACTGAAAATTACTGTTGAATGGTACAGATATGTTGAAAATTGTCCAATCAATTACAAACAGCTTAATGTGGTGTGATAAATTCATTTGTTAAAGCTAAATCGCAGATGTTAGAGATACTTTAACATCCAGTCATTTTATTTTGTTCCCTTGGGGATGAAATACATGCTGGTGTAATAAGCATGCATAGTTCTAGAACTTTCTAAATTTACAGTTAAAACTTAATTTATTAAATTAATATGAACATATGCCGTATTTCCTTTTGCATTCCGCCCTCCATTTTTTTAATAAATTTTATTGCCTAAAAATCGAGAGGAGAAAATTATGCAAATATTTTATTTTTTACTTTAAGTACAGTAAGAACAAAAGTAAATAAAGAAAAGAAAAAAGGTTTTCAACTTTTAATGGTCATCCAGAAGAATTTGCTAAGGCTTTTTCTGCTCTTAACTGAGATCTGTCTATTAATCTGCTGTTGTACATGTCCCCCCCTCTTTTTATTTTATTTTATTTTTTTTTTAAGTTTTATTTATTAAGCATCATTTTTTTTTTTTTTTTTTTGTACTTACGCCATACAACATAAAAATGGAAAATCTGGTCCTCACCTCAAAGTCAAGGTACCACCAGAGCCTTAGTCTAAATTTTGTATTCTTTCAATCCTAGCATAATGCTAAATAGAAGCTTATCTAATTAGAAATTTATTAAAACCCTAGCATTAATTTTGATGTCTTGTGACTGAAGGATGTGTTGGCCTCACCAATCTCTTTATTGAGACTATGTACAATATTTACAATGATATATATAACATACAATCTTTATAATTATGATCCAGATAGAAAAGTTGGGAAAAGTACAATAAGCATCAAACAAATATAATGAAAAAAAATGCCATTAAGCAGAATTATTAAGTGAGACATAGGAATGCAAATAAGTATATAGTGTTACAAAGATTAGTTATGCATAGAACAATTCTTCATTAAGATACAGATATTCCATAATTTTTGACAAAATTTTTCGACCTTTTTCATTTTGTGCAAGTCGACATAATAAGTCAAATGTTAAGTTTTGAGGAAGGAGTTCTGCATGATGCAGTACTTGGGCATTCCATTAGCATATGAATGGCATCAGCAGTAGTGAAACCACATTAACATTTATAGGTAACGTCCTTCAACTTGAACCTATTGATGTAATTAGGATATGCACCATGGTTGATAAGTATTTGATTGAGGAAAAAGTCGCAGAAGTGACGCTTCTCCGAAACCTTTGGCAAAATTTTTAAAGGTATGCCTGTTTCTTCTTCGTTCCATCTTCTTTGCCATAATCCGATGGCTTTTGCTTTTGCAGTTCTTGTTATGAAACTTATTGGAAACTTGCACTCCACCTGATTCGAGGAACAAATGCCTTTCTTGGCTAGTTCATCCGCTTTTTCGTTTCCAAGAGAGCCCTGATGGCCTCTGATCCAATGCAGTTTTGCCTTTGTTTTCAAGAGTAGATTTTTAAGTGCAATAATATCTTTGTTGAAGATATCATATTTAGCTACAGATTTCTAGACAGCTTAGCTGTCAGAGTATATATTGGCCATTTGTTTACATAGTGTAAGCCAGAGTAAGGCCAATTTTAGTGCTTGAGTTTCGGCTTGATATACCGAACAGTTTTTGTCTAGACGAATCTGAAATTGATCTTGTAGATCCCCATTCCAAAAGGCGCAGAAGCCAGCACCTGTGCCATCTTCATTCTTTGAGCTGTCAGTGTATATCTCTAGATTTTTGTTTATCGGTGGTTTATTGCCCTAGCTAAAGATTTTAATTTTTGAGGGATGAGCATACCATTTATATTCTTGAAATTCTGTTTCGTCTTTTGGTATATTAATATCGTCTAGCATGAAATCCGACCAACCTCTTCTAGTTCTTTGTATTGCACTTTCAATGTCAAGTTTAAATCCCTCTAGAACCTGTAGGGATGAGGTTGGGGCAGTTTTATAGCATTTAGTCATGGCTAACAAGGCTGTCCGTTGAATAGCATTGGCTTTATTGTGCATCTTTATTGTAGGTGGAAACCACCAAGCCGGACATGTATAAACAGCTGCCCTCTCTATTGCTCTTTTATATAATTCTTGAAGAATAGGTTTAGAGAGTCCAGGCATTCTTAGAAGATTATTAATAATCTTACATATTTTATGTATTCTAAATGAGGAAGCCATGTAAGGCGCTCATCTATAATCACTTTTAGATATTTGATTTGTTTTTGGCCTTTTAATTGTTGTATTCATTAATTTGAGCTGAGCTTGCTACTCCTCGTTTCTTAATCACCATAAACATAGAGTTGGAATTTTCAGGAGAAAAATGAAGTTTACATTTCCTTGCCCATTCTGAGAGTTTTTGTAATGCTTCATTTGCATTTGCTCGGGTTTGCACTTGCACATATGTTAAGTCTGTTACTAATAACAGAACATCAGCAGCATAAGCTTGGACTTTTATACCGTCTCCGTAGTCAATTTGGAGGACCGTGTTCATGACGATATTCCAAAAGAGGGGTCCAGAATTAGACCCCTGGGCACTTACTTTTATTAATTTTTTTTCCGTCTTTTCTCAGTTCGTCATATTAATGTTCAATTTTCATATTAGGATGGTTTTACAAAACTTTTTGTGCGTGTGTGTTTTTATTATTAACATTTCATTCATTTCATTATTAACATTTTTACTTTAATCATTAAATATCACGCTTTCAGCGCTTATGGCACATAAAATCCAATTCACCAGCAAAATCACAAAACTCTAAAAAACAGCATATCTTTAGAACTTCTGATAGACAGTCTCACCCACTGGAGATAAAAAAAGAATTTTATTCTGTACAGTGTTGCCACTGCTCGCTTTGAAATCATTGAGATTGTTAATCAAAAATTTGTTAAGTTGTACAAAATATGAAATAGATAATAATAAATTAAAAATACAAAATTTGAACTTCCAGGTACCTATGTTCGGGTGGAGGATTACTTCAAAATTTGATGGCTCTAAGTCCTGTTGTTTTTTCGCAGTGCTAGAGACATAGATACATTCATATTGATTCTTCATTATTTAATTTCTGTAAATATAATGCGGGGCAATAATGTTTGATGGCAACAATTTGAAAAGATATACAATGCATTTCAATGTTTGAATGAATGCAAAATTCCATTTTGAGACTAATATCCAATTCGAGACTAGTCCGTTTTGGGCTAATAACAGATGAAAAGTAGTCTTTGATAAGCTACAGATAACTATCATAATATTATTTCTTTAAAAGAACCTACATTAAGAATAACAACATCCAACAAGAATGGATAGAAATATTGATATTACAATATCTATTAAGGTATATCCATTTCTACTTCCCTGTAAATTTAATCTTGTCTATTCTTATTGTTATCTGTGCTATTTTTTAAGAATCAAGTCACCCATAATTAAGTTAAAATGACACGCCGAATAATGATTATTGGAGAAGTCAAATAACAAGAATCAATATTATATTTGTAAATTTTGCAGGCCTAGTTTCAATGGTTTCACTACAGAACCATCATAACTAGTCCTGCAAAATTTACAAATATAACACTGATTCTTGTTGTTTGACTTCTCCAGCATCCAAAAGTAATTACAGAAGGTGAATGTACATTGAATATCAGTTTGGGCTTGCTTTGCTATTTTTGTTTGTTTGTTTCTTGTATTAGGTTGGCATCAAGTTCAACAATCAGAAGGGAAAGACTTGTCGTGACTTTCACAGTTAGTTTTTCAGGGTGTGTTGTTGTTAGCAAGATTTAAACAGTCACTTTAGATGGGGAAAATTATGCGAATATCGTAAAAATTTTCGGAATCTGTCGCTAAAATGCTAGGGGGGGAAATATACAAAGAAATACAGTATCTTTCACTTGTGTCATTTTCCTGGCTTATATTGGGCATAATCATTCAAACTTAAGTGTTGTAAAATGCCTTCAAAATGAAAGAACTTATTAACTTTTCAATTATTTTAAGAAGTGCTCATCAGTCTCCTGGTTTTACCAACCCTATTGGTAAAACCAGGCGACTGCTGAGTTTTCATATCATCTCCAGTGCTTCTAGTAAATTTGTGATTTTTTGTTTTTATTTTGTCTAGAATGATATCTCTTTCAGTTGCAATTGATCACTAAAGTTGCAATTGATGCAAAAAGAAATGCTATAAGGAAAATTTTGATGACAAATTATTAAAAAAATGCAAATTTGTCATCTCAATATGAAACTTGGAATTATAACTAGTGATTTTCCATGTTATTTGATTAATTTCTGTTCAGTCTTATCCGTTTTAATTCATCAGAAATTTGCAAAGCATTTTATAATCATTAAATGACATTTGGAAGGTAAATCTTAGTGTTTCATTTCATTTTAAATCTTTGAATGGTGTGTTATTAATATTATTCCCTCAATTTACACTTTTAATTTAACTATTAACTAATTTATTTTTAACTTACACTATTAATTTAACTTCTGTCACATTTTTTTGATAAATGAAGGTTTTTTCAATCCCTGTTGGAGTTTACATTATAAATTTTTAATGAAATCAAAGCTTTTAAAAGCTTTATTAGAGCTTATAAAATAATATTCATAGTAGTTAACATTTTTCTCCATGATATGATATTATATTAGCTTTTCAATCTGAGTGATTCATCCCATCATAAAGAGATTGCAAAATTTGTCAATTTGGAGTTCTTTTAACGTTGTATTGCTGAATAGCACAAAAACCTCCTGATTTTTAATTTTCAGAGTTGGCAGCTATGAACTTGGGATGTATTATTTTCCCACTTGAAAGTTAAAAAAAATAAGAAATATGTGCATTCTTTTTATCTCCGATAACTTTACCTTTCGTGTATTTTTTTTTCCTTATTATTATAGTCACTAAAATTATAATATAAATTTTATATTTATATGTTTTTGTAGTGGGCCTATAAGTGCATCTGATGAGACACTGACCAATCAAAATGTCTTCCAACTTGATCAGAAAATATATAGAAACCTTGATCAGGGAACTACTGAAAATGCTATTTGGAAAATTCTCAGAGAAGTAAATGGTGAAGCATACACTTTTAGGTATGATTGTATTTATGGTTTTGTGTTGAAAATCTGTTTTCTTTGAGATTTATATTTTCATTTTAGAAGTAAATTTTATTAACCTCAAACTTACATAGTTTAATTCTTTCAGTTTAGTTTAATTCTAGTGCCACTCATATCCAACATCTGGTAAATCCTTTATATTGGCTAACATTTATATCCAACATTTACTAAAAGCTTCATATTGCCTAGCACTGGTTATATACAGCATCCACAAACTGTTTCACATTGGCAGTAATAGTACAGATAATCTGCAGGGAAAGTTCTTGAGTAAAGTTATTCCCCCCTATCTTTTTTGGGGAGTATCAGAATTAAAAGTAAAGTAATAGATCAGCAATAACATTCTAAGTGAACCAGAAGAGTTAGTTGTTACGTACATAAGATCTTTAATTCCACCCATCTTTCTAATATTAACCCCTTAACTGCCGCGGCCGTATATATACGCCTTGCTCAGCCGATGCGTTAGCTGCCGCAGGCGTATATATACGCCCTTCCGAAATGCTATCATTTGCTTTGCCCTGCTACCAGTAAAATAATTCGCAAAGCTTTGGAATGCAACACCACAATGACCTTGATGAGTATACGAAGGAGGATACTATTTCAGAGAAGGGGAAAGACATGGAGAGGGGGATGTTTCTGAAATGGTGTAAGTAATGACTGCCCAGTTGTTGGTCATGTTTCTGTTTGAGTAAAACGCATTTTTTATTGCGTGTCTTCCGTTTTCGTTTATTGTTTGTAGTAGGTGCTTTTTCACGAATATGTACGACAGGGAAATAGATAATTACTTTTCATCATCTTCAGGATCGGACACCTTAGAATATGATATTACGTTAGATGAAGAGGATTGTGACTATTTTTCGAAAGATGCTCGACGTTGGGTATGACTTCATATGAAAAACCTGCTTATGCCGCTTCCATGCTTTCCTTTTAGGTATACTGATTTTACAAGGTATAACACTGAAACCCGACATTAGACTTTACTGGTTTAAAAATAAATTGATCAAAACTTCATTTTTGGGGATCTTTTTTATTGTCTTTTTTATTTTACTTATATTGTTTTTATTATACTTTTACTCTAAACATTAAATTTCCTATTTTAATTTTTCTTTTATTCTTTATTTAGGGGAAGTAAATAGGTTTTAGACAGCAAAACTTGCACTTATTTCCCCCCTAATAGATCGCATAACTGCGAGTGCCTGTGTGAAAAACGGTGGCACAGGAGAGTGAATCTTGTACGTTTTCTGCGGCAGTTAAGGGGTTAATAAGTGGTTTAGGTTTAGTCATCTTTAAAATGAAATGTAAAAATCTGAAAAAACAGCAGCTGGGAAAAGAGACTGGTTCAGAAAACTGTGATGAAAATGAATTGTATGTAAGTATAGTGTAGTAAAGGAAAAAGTGAATAAATGCACTGAAAACATCAAAATCTGTGAAATATTGCATCAACAAGTGTAGGACAATCGTTCATCATTTTATGCAAGAGCTGTAGGGTATAAATTTTGTACTGATGGCTATTTCCATTGTTACAAAAAGGTTAAAATTACACAAATGGATATAAGATTTTTTGTGTGTGTGTGTGCGTGCGCGTGTGCATGTGTGTGTGTGATTGTTATGCATGTCATATTTGAACATCCCTATTATAAATTTTCTTTTGCTGCTATTGGAAATTTAATATTTTAGTGTAGTTACTTTCTTTGGGATTTGTTTAAATGTTAATTATTTTTAAAGATATTTATGAATCATTTCTTTGTTTATAAATTTAACTTTTTATTCTAAGAAGAATCTGGGAACATAACTTTTTTATTTGTTACTTATTGATGGGAACTGGATAATCCACACAGTATTTGCACATAAAATTATTGTAGCACTTTTAGAATAAAAACAAGTTTGGTCATTGTTCTTGGGATAAGAATAATAAGTTTTCACTTTTAACCATTTGCCCTCTCTTTCACAGTCCTGTAATTCGTAGCAATTTTGTCTGTGGGATTCTTATCTGCTTGAATTTCTTCTTGTCTTAAAAAATTATTTGAAAAATGTAATAATTTTATTTTACTGTTTTTTATTTTTTTTTTTTTTTTTTTTTTTTTTCTTTCTTTGAAAGGAAAGCATGTAAAATTTTTTGTGTAGGTAAGTTTTATATATTCTTCATTATTTGTGTAACAGTTTTATGTTGAAACTTGAAGAAGAATCTTCATTTGCATTTATTTAATTTTTTGTTAGTTTTCCAACATGCGTATGAAATTTGAACAAGCGGAATTTTAGGTTTAATAAAAGCTTGTAAGTTGCCATGAAAAAAAAAATAATATGTTTTAATTTCACTTCCAGATTGGCTGAACTTATTGGCTAGCTGAGGTTTACATGATATTTATATTAAATGGAAAATAGCTATCCAAAAAGTTGTGCAATTTTAGAATTAAATGTTTTCTGTCAAACAGTCACTTGGGGAAGAAAAATGTTTTCTGTCAAACATTTAATGTTTGACAGTTACGCATGTTGGAAAACTAACAAAAAATTCAATAAATGCAAATGAAGGAGATTCTTCTTCAAGTTTCAACATAAAACTGTTACACAAATTATTAAGAATATATAGGTTTACGTGATATTTATATTAAATGGAAAATAGCTATCCAAGAAGTTGTGGATAAAGAAGAATTTCTGTTGTTTCCAGTTTTAGTTAGTTTTAAGTTCTTTACCAGTACAAGAACATTTGATTGTTGAATTACAAAATAAAGACATCAGTGTAACTGATGTAGAAAAAGACTTCCTACCCATAAAATTTTTGATTAAGTTGACTATGCTCTAAGTCTCTTCACTGGAAACATTTTCTACTTGTCAATCCGATCTTGTTGCGGTACAAGCACTGTCATAAGCAAGATAAACAAACCACATTTCATTTCAAAGTTCTTCATCTTTGATAACTAGTATGGTAATACACAACAATAATTTAGAGAATTTGTGGAAATTAGGTGCTTTAACTTTACCTGGTCCCAGCAAAAGCAGAAGGATTAGAAATGGCTGTATTTGATCACTTTCATATGAGCTTGAGAAAAAATGATGATGGTAGATATGAAGTCAGATTGCCATGGGTCAATGATCGGGATGATTTACCAGTCAATAGAGACACTGTTGGAAAGAGATTACTGTCGACCACAAAGAAACTTAGATTAGAAGAAAGATTTCAAGACTGTAATGCAGTAATCAAAAACTGGGTACAATTGGTAGTGGATGAAGTATCAAATAATGAAACAGAGGGAGAAATCTTCCACATCAACCAGTTTTCAACAAAAATGCCTTGACATAATTTGATGCATCATGTTAAAAAAAAAAAAAAAAAAAAAATTCCCCAAGTAACTGTTTGACAGAAATTAAAAGAAGAGCCAGAGATGCTCTCAGCAATATTGCTTTAATTTCGAGACAAAAAAAATAGGCATTATTTCAAATATAAGGAAAGCATTCTTACAGATTTCTGTGAATCAAGATGACACAGCGTGTTTTTTTTGGTGGGGGGGGGGGTTCTGTGGTGGAAGGATGTTAATCAGTCAGAGATTAAACAGTTGTGTGACTGTTTTGTGGTATTCGGGCTAAATTACACTCCTTTTCGGTTAGTCTATATTTTAGAGTCCCCCTTGCCAAGTTGTTGTTTCATTTATGGTAACCTGAATATTTGAATGTTATGAAAGCCCTATTATGACATGATTGGTTGCATAATTGTGGTGAATTTGACTGATAGGAAGATATTTGTAAGGGCTTATTTCTGCGTTAGATATAAGGTAGGAAGTACTATAAGGTATTTCCCCCTCCTTCTTCGCATGCATACGTGGTGTAGTGGTCAACACACTCGGTGTAACCGAGAGGTCTATGGTTCGATTCCCGGCAAAGGCATTGCTCATTTTTCATGTCTCCTGCTTCCAAAAAAAATCCTAATGGTTCTACAAATGGCGCCCGAACTAAAAGGTGGTGGATGATGATTCTCCATCACCACGATTTGCCGTTTGGGGCCCCTAATCCCCAGTCGCCCTTTAAAAAAGGAGTATATAAGGTATTTCCCCTGCTTTCGCATGCCTTCGTGGTGTAGTGGTCAGCATGCCCGACGCGTAACCAAGAGGTCCATGGTTCAATTTCCGCCGAAGGTGTTGCTCATTTTTCATGTCTCCTGCTTCCAAAAAAATCCTAATGATTCTACAGTACATTATTTTGTGCTGTACACTGTAAAATGGGTGTATGTGATGAGATTAATTTGAAGTTTCTGTACAATTTTAAAAAGGGAAAAAAGCATTCATTGACTGGCATGTAAATAAAGGTTTACTTAATAGTCATTATAACTGTCCTGTTTGTAAGAAGGAAATGCATATGGTCGAACATAAAGATTGTCTTGATGGGTTTGTCGCAAAAAAGGTTCGTGCAAGAAATGCCACCAATGGTAAAAAATAATGGGACTATTGTAGGGTAATAGCAAGATCTTTTATATTGTGATGTTCAAAATATAGGATTAGGAGAGTTCCTAGTGACCAGACAAAATTTGCTTTCACCCTTCTCCCAAAGTTATAAAAGACATAGGAGAAAAAGCTGAGTTGAGATGCTGAACTCCCAGACGATATTAACGAAAAAGTTTTAAAATGGGTGAATGATGTACCTTTATTGTCTTCATTGAAGATTTTTAGACTATTAACATTATATTATGCTCTGCCATACAACCTGCACATTTTCATTGATGCCTTGAAGAATTCATTTGCAGACATAGTTTATTTGAAAAGTGAAAAATGAGAAGCAAGTAAAAGTGCAGCTTCTTCAAGCCAAGTCCAGAGTAGCTCCATTTACAATCCCCAGACTTGAGTTGCTATTCTGTTTCAATGGAGCTTGATTAGCTTCATTTGTGGAAAAAATATATATATAGTATTAAGATTTCAAAAGAATACTATTGAGTTGATTCTACAACAGCCCTCCATTGGATTAAGAATAATAAGACTTGGGGGAACATTCATGAACAACAGTGTTGAAGAAATATGAAAACTGAAGGAACATAAAGGGCATTCTGGCAATGGCTAAGGTGATTGATGTATACCTAAGTAAAGATGGGAACATTATGGAGAGATAGCATGGCCCATTCAGAAAACTTTCCTTTGGAAATATATGCATCAATTGAAAAGGATCTACTTGAAGGGATGAATTGTATATTGTTAATCAAAAGGTGGAAGGATTGGGACATTAGTTGTAACTGCAACTTTATTGCAAATGTATCTGTGTCCAGGCAACTGTTCTAAATATTTTTCCCCCCTCTTGTAGACTATATGTGCCATGACTTGTAATAAAATTGTGTAACTATATAAATATTTTTATATGAAAAGGGTTAATAAGGAGAAAGTAGATTAGCAATCTGTCCATTCACAAAAGATCTTTCGGAAGTTAAAACAGCTGTTAAATCATCTCATATACTCCCAACTCAATTTTAAAAATCACTTATTCCACCTATTGCTAACTGTGGTTTTATGCTCTCTCCAAAGCCCACAAAGTTGGACATCCTGTAGTTTTTACCTTTGGGACAGAATCATATTCTTTGGCCGGGTATTTAGTTTCTAGATTTTGTCCTTTACTTACTAGCAGTATTTATCCTGTAAAAAGATTTTTTGAATGTGTTGAGAAACTTTTAAAGATATTTGTCCCCTGCACTCAGGTATGGTTTCTTTTGATGTTAAAATCACTATTTACTAATGTTTCAATCGAAGGAGCATTAAAATGCCTTGAAACTAGGCTTTGAGATTCCACTCATACTGAGATTGAAGAGTTAATTTCTTTTACTAAAGTCTCTTTGGGTTAAACACCACCTTGTTTTCCAAAATAAATACAGTTGGCAAATTGAAGGATTAGTTATGGGTAAACCCCTCAGTAATGTACTTTTGTACATTTACATGCACTATTCTGAGTTCAAATTATTTGAGAAGCATTTTTTCTTCTCTGGGTTTGCTATATAGGTAACACACACATCACACTTTTTTTAGTTCACACTTTTTGGTGGAAATGAAGATTTATCCCAGATTTTATCTGCTATAAATTCGATTGATCCAGCAATCTAATTCACTTTTGAAACTGAATCTGGCAACATGCTTACCTTTCTTGATAGTCTTATAATCTATAATGAATCTGATTTTAACACTACAGTTTATTGTAAGCCCTTTTCTGTGCTCTGCCTCTCAATACTAAATATAGTGCCTGGCTGAGCAAAAAATGACTTTTTTTAAGTATTATATACTTTCAATGTTTGCACCTTAGAATCTTTTCTCTCTAATGAAATCAATTATTTGAAACCATTTGCCATTGACAGAGGATTTTCTGATGTCGTTATTGATAAAGACTTTAAAAAATTTTCATATTGCCATCAAAGAAGACACTCTGCTGTTAGAAATAACATCAATAACCTTGTCGTCGTTCAATTTCATCCTTCTGTAAGTTAAAAAATTGCATTGATTCTCCAGAAGTTTAGTTTTTAAGTCATTTTCTCACCTACCAATAAAATCCATTATTCAATTCTTAAAGATTTTATTTCTGACTTTAATTCTTGGGGAATTTGTAGCATATCTTATCAGTGTGGTTTAAGATATATCATTCAAACTAAAAGAACGTTAAAATTTCCATCAAGGAATGTGAATCATATGTCTGGAAAGTTAGAAATTGAGTCACAGTTTTAACTTCGTTTCTGTAAAAATTATCCAAAATTCTTCAATTGGTGAAAAGTTTTTCACATTCAGAAATTCATTTTGTATAGGTAGTGACTTTATTTCCAATGCAGTTCTTAATGCTTTTAAAATGCTATTAAATTAATTTTTCATGTTTTGTTACTGTTTCTGTGGATATGTGGCAACACTTTCTGTAGATACGTGGCAACACTTTCTGTAGATACATACTTCTTGTTCATTTTACTCTTTTGCTTTTGATATAAATAGAGCTCCGTTCTCTGCAGATTTTACTCTTGATGAAAGGAAACTGCACTTATTATTCTCGAAATTAATAGAATCTTGGTTAAAATGTATGCCAAACATAGCATTGTCACTTCACCTAATTTTATGTTTACTTTCACATGTTTCTCTTGATGCATCTTATACCCATTCTAATTAGCTAAATTTGTCACTTTTTCTCTGATTCATCATATCCATTGGTGAATTAGATTTTGTAAAGGTGTTTCACATTCAAAAAAAATCTTTCCATTCTACTTAACGACCCTAATTCCAATCCATCTTTGCCTTCAGCCTTTAAGGAAATTATGTTTTAGTTCTAGTTTCATTAATAAGTAGCACTAGTAGCTTAACTACTGCCCAGCCATTCTTATCTTATCTTGTTCAATTGTCCTTTGACAGCTGAGGATGATGGTTCGTTAAAACCATCAAAACTATATTGATGAAACAAGAAAATTAAAACATAAACTCTCCAATAAGCATTCTGTATCCTTTCAAAAATTGATAGTGTTTGCACTGTCCTCAGCTTTCCCAGTGGCTTCTTATTCATTGTACTTGCAGCAGCATGAAACTGATCAACCTAACTCAATTATGTGCCATTCTGGTACTTTTCCTTGTCTCCCAGTGTTGAATCGTTGTTGAAATTCTGCTGCGTAGCTACTATACTTCTAAAATATGTTTCAATTACAAAAATGCAATACATCTTGGTCCAATTCTCTGTTGTAACTAAAAGGACATCCTTCCTTCAATACTCTACGTTGCTCAGTTTTATACTCACTGTAGGACCATACAAGCTATTAACCGTTGAAAGTTTCTGGTGTACCTTTTATGTCTGATGTTGAACTGTAACTAATCTTTATTATAAATCTACAAATTGTCTGTATGATAAAATTTCAATTGATGTGATATTTTGGAATACTGACATCAATTGAAATTTTAATAAAACAATTGTATACAGAGTATTTTAGCTGTTAAATTTTAATGCTAATATGAAATAAAAAAACTAAATTTTCTCAAGGATGTGATTGCTGCCCAACATAGAGATGATATATGATAATTAGATTTGTATTATCAGTACTTCAGTGATGTTGATGCATGTATCTAATTTTTTGTCATACTTTTCTTTTATTCATCTGCAGTTGCTATATGCCATTTTCAGTTATAGTTTCACTTAAAGTATAATTCAAGGTTTATCTTAATGTGGTAGTATGACTAGTAGATGCTGATTTGACTGAATCATAGAAAATGATGCAATTTTATTGTTTTGGGAATGAATAGTACAAACAAATGACTTATCTTTTGCGTAACTGTACTCACTTTGGTGTTTCCTTCCTATAATGGCCCCCAAAATTTAATTTCTAATCAACTGAGATGTAACATGTATCTAAGTATAAGAACCTGTGGCGAGATATCTCGGTAGATTAGCGATTCAATCTGGGGGGGGGGACTTTTATAAGGAAATGCCCATACTTTAATGAGGAAGTGCCCATACTTTTTTATTATTTTCAGTGATTAGTTTTTGCACAGCAATTAAATATGTATATTCATTTGTGTAGTTTTATCAATGTTCATTGTAGAAATATTGTTCTCTTTCATTATAGTTAATTTTATTTTGCAGTGAAGCTTTACCTGCATTAATTTATTATCAGAAAAAGAAAGTTCAGCCTCAACCTTGGAATGCTAATTTGGACATTGGAACTAACTTAACTATTCCTATAAGTGCCTACATAAAGGTAATTAATATAAAAAGATCTGATAAAATCATATTTCTCAGTGTTGTTATAATATATAAAATTACCTCCTATGTTCTGACATATGCATTAAAATCGTATTTTAATATATGTGCAATTTTTACTTTCAAATTAATTTTACCGTTTTAAATCTTTGCAGTTTTTTATCAGATGTGCAAGAGCCAAAAAATGCTATTTTTTTTTTCCAATACTGAGGTCATTATATCACAGAAACTAAATGTTATAGCTGATAGGTATTTAACCGTCTCGCTGCATATCCCGCGATTTCCACGGGCAACGTAGAAGTAGCAATTTCCACAGGGATGCATTTTTTATGCCTGTTTAACTGTGCAACCCGGTCTTTTCCTATTCGTGGTTTCATTCCAGCTTTTCTGCAATGTTTAATTGTTTATTCAGATCTGGATTAACAGATGGCATTAGTTGTCTATATTTCTGCGAAAATACAAGCACGTTTTGCCCCATTTTGCACGCTCTTTTCAAAGCTCAAAGATGTCTGTCGTTCAACTCTCAATCCCATGAGACTAACTGCTCAACATTTTGCTAGCCATATATCTTCCAATTCCGTCAAAAAAGAAACTCGTAAACATCATTCTATTTGTTTCTAAGGGGGGGGAACTGAAACTGGCAAAAAATTCACAAAAAAACGCATGTTTGGTGCAAAGATTGTTGAGGTAGGATTGCCTCGAGCCTTGTTTCGAAGTTTATCATACTAAACTTCATTTCTAATAAATGTTTTGTAAATATTTTGCATATTTTCATTAGTATATACGTTTTACTATTATATTTCATAAAATAAATCATAATTTAACTAAGATTAATTTTCATAGTTTTGCTTTTATATGATTAGTCTTCAGTTTAGATTTTTCAACAACCTTTTTTTGTAATCTAATTCTATATTGAAAAAACTCATTTACAAAAAATTTTTCTATATTTTAATTCTAAAATATATGTAAATTTGAAATATGCAATTAAAAAAATATGAAATTTTTTAACCAATTTTGATAAAAGAATTATGCAGCAAGAGGATTAAATTTTAGTAACTTATAAGCCCCGTTCACAAGAGCAGATTCGACCGGCAGAGAAAACTGGTTCTTCCAACGTGTCCCATTCACATGGCGAACAAGCATTAACTGTTTCTCAGAATTGAAGGTAGAATTTGCTAGAATGCCCCTACCTCTCTGGGGCAGGGCAAATGGGGAGATTTCCGATACTGCACTGCGAGATTGCGCGGTTCACTTAATTTTAGTAAGCAACATGGCTGACGTGCAATTGACTGCTCGCTGGACTGTCAGCGAAACAGTCGCGTTGATAGATGTCTGCGGATGTGATAGCATTCCCCCAAAAATAGATGGAACTGTACAAGATACAGATATTTATAAACAAGTACAGACAAGGTTATCTGATGCTGGATATTTCAGAAATATCATTGAAATTAAAACTAAAGTTAAGGCGCTTGGACGCGCATATCGGCTTCAACATGACAAGGGGCTCAGTACCTTTTGAAGGATTTTTTTTATTATTTAGGTACTTTTTACAATATTATTAAAAGTTTTTTGTACTACAAAATTATTTTAATTTGTAACAAAGAAATAGTTTTTTTAATTAATTTAATAAATTTTTAATAAAAATTTAACAATTAAAATGTCTTTCTTCTCCTACAATTTTCAGTGTTCCCCCCAGATTTTTTTATTGTATTTATTATTCTTAATAACTTGATTGAAGGATTGATTTTGCAATTAATGCATTAGTTTCTGAGAAAAAAAGTAAAAACACTTTTCCATGTAAAATCCTTAAAACAAATATGATATCCGTCACATTTTCATTTCAAATAATTTTTCTTTTCAGTATTTTGCAAAACTCATCCTTGTTTCTATAAAGTATATAATAAGTAAAGTTCGGATATTGGTCATCTGGATCTCGGACTTTATACTGTAGTATGTTAGCTATATTATGTTGTTGTTGCTCATGCTCACTTGTCTGACAGAGTCAGCCCAAGCCCACGAAAATTCTCGTGTCGAGGAGCGCTAGATTACGCCTGTCGTTGGCAACAGCCTTGAGCACCTAATAGGTGACAGTACGATTTGGCTCATTTCCGCCCCCAATTTTGAAGGAGAGCACCCCAGGAGGGGTCTGAAGGTCCCTCTCCCCTTCCACCAAACCACATGAGAGGACTTTTGGCTAGCCGAATATTTAGAATGCCACCATGCCGCATCGACACTATACATTTACAAACATCCATGCCTTCTCTGGGATTTGAACCCGAGCCCTTCGGCATGGCAGTCGGCAATGCTAACCATTATACCGGTTGAGCGGCAGCTGGGTTATAATTTCAGCAACTGTACATGAAGCTACAAAATGAAGTGGGTCAGAAAGACAAAGCATAATTAACTTTCAACATTTACCATCTGTTTTAATCAACACTTTCTCTCTAAGCAAGCAGCAGTTGGGCAACAGCCAACCTTCTGTTAAAAATCATGCTGATAATGATTTTTGCTTCTCATTTTAGTCTATGTCGCTTGAAAAAAAATTGCATAAATCTTTATACTGAACAAACACATGATAAAACAAAGTGTGTGTATGTGTATATATATGTGTGTGTGTATGTAATGTAGATGCTTATACATTATTGGTGTTTTGCAGTCAGGGGAACAGAAATGAGACAAAATTTCGAATGTAAAATGATCTGTATGTTTTAGCATCCATCTCTCAAGTGTTCCTCCTGTACATCGAGGAGAAGCCCTGTTTATAGATAGGTAAGCGTCAGGGTGCTCATCCAATAAGCGTTGTTAACTGTGATCACGAAGTGACATTATCTTCTCATCAGAGTGTTCTGTAAGGACTTTATGACAGATTTATGAGTTATACAAAGGTTGCAATTTATATTTCTGGCGATTTGGAGGGCGCCAACGGGTTACTATAATTTATAAGGAAGAAAGGATGTCACCAAAAAAATAGAAACAGGGATGCAATTTGGGTATAGAATTGCCAACATGTTATTTAGGAATATTATTAGAATTTAACTTAATTGATTTAAAAATATCATTACATATATATTAATTACATAAGAATTAATGTAGCACTGATTGTTAGTAAAGCTTAAATAAAATGTTACTGATCTTCTTTAAAATATATGGAACAATTGCACGTGTAAAATATAAATGTTTCAAGAAATTTTATAATTTAATGCTAATTACTCGGTAAATTTTACAAAGCTGATTTATTCTCAAATTTGTTTCAAAATTATGTTAAGTAATAGGTTATGTTTAATAACAATGCTTCCTATTTACAAATCTGTTTTATTTATCAAATATTGTATTAGAAAAGTGGAGTTTGGGCATAGATAAATGTTTAATTTATTCAATTTCCACTTGCTGATAGGTTCTTAATTTTTTTCATTGATCATCCTTAAAATTACTTCCTTTCTGTGTGCAAAAAAGTACTTATGTATTTTAGGTACTATTTATTATAATTGTAGTATTTCATATGCAGGATGTTTTCCTCCCATTTTTCTTTCTCTAATCTTCGAGTGTATTTGGAAGTAAATAATGTTTTCATAAGTATTTTTAATCTTTTTTTAATAGGTTAATGAATGTAAAGCAAAACCTTGGAAAAATGCATATGCTGAAAAACTGAATGCTAAAATTGAAAAGAGAGTGACTTATCTTATGAATGATGAATATCAAATGGAAGTTCCTAAAGAGCATATAGTTCCAGGTAATGTTTACTGCTGATTTTTTCAGCATATTTAAAACTTCTTATTCAAGAGTTGAAAGAATTATTGAATGTAATAGTGTTGAAATAATTTCATAATAAATATGAAAGGAGCAAATGAATGTATTTTGTAAGTTACTGATGAGTAAATTCTGTTTGTCATCTTTGTGTACTTGAAATTATCTGCTTATACTGATTAGTGAAATATTTATAATACAAAGGTTGCTATTTATATTTCTGACCTTGGCAACAGTAAGTGTGGCTAGACCGCAGATGATTCTAATCGAAAGTTTGTTTGTTTTTTTTTAACCATAACTTTTTCAGAACATTTTGCTATTTTAGCGGGATTTGTGTTGTTTACAATAAAATGACAAACTCATCTCTGGCAAAAAAATGGAATTGGCTCATGAGCATTTTCATACAATTATTTTTCACATTTTTCATCGTGGATTATCAAGACAAGTGCTTCGATGAATTTAATTCTTTATACAGTGATAAAGCACCATTCTACAGCACTGTGAAAGACTGGTATAACAATTTCAGTTGTAGTAACGTTCGCGCCAAGACAAATTCCATGAATGTTGTCCAAAATTGGTTGTAGTGCTTTCTTGCGATCTTGCTTTATCAGTGTGGGATATTTTCTGGCACTGATAAAGCAAGATCATCATGTGACATACCGTGAGATTGAAACTTCTTTGGGCATTAGTATAGCAAGCATCAATAAGATATTACATGAACATTAGGCCATAAAAAAGATTTGTTTGCGTTTAATCCTGCATAATCTAACAGACGCTCAAAAGAAGGCTTGTATCTATTGGTGCAAGGAAATGTTGGCAAAATATGTTCAAGGGGCATCAAAGGCAGTGTATAACATCTATAGAGGTGGCAAATCATGGATCTATACATATGAACCTGAAATAAAACAACAGTCGACTGTATGGGTCTTGCAAGAGAGCCAAATGCAACAAAAGTTGTTCACGAAAGAAGCACATTGAAGCAAATAGGTGCATGTTTCTTTGGCATTACTAGTCACATGGTGGCAGTGGCATTAAAGCAATGCAGGATGGTCAATTCTGAATGGTCCACGACCATTTGTTTGCCAGAAGTCATCAGAGAAATTCGAAAAAAGCAGAAAAAGAGGCAAAACATTCTTCGTCATGACAATGCAAGCTCACATACATTGGCTCAAACAAAGTTATTTTTTTGACAGGCCAAACATCAAATTTAGAGTCATCCACCATACAGCCCCGATTTGGCACCCAATGACTTTTTCTTTTATTCCTGCACGTCAAAAATAAATTACATGGTCAGCAATTTGCGAACCTGAAGAAGCAGTTGATGTATTCAAAGTGCATGTTTTGGGGTTACCTCAATTTGACTGGGAAAGTACTTCGAAAATTGGTTGAAACGCAAGCAAAAGTATATTGATCTTCATGAAAAATATTTTGAAAAACAAAAAACCAATTCCGATTATAAACATTTGTTTCTTCATTATATAATATTATATAATGTATTCATTATATCCAGGATTATAAATAACAACCTTTGTAATTTGGTCATTCAGTGTACTCTGATGCTGATTTTGCCTTTAATTCAAATGTTGAATTATCATCTTTCCAGTAGCATGTTGGAATTCCTCTAGAATGCTGTTAACTCCATAAGATGCAAAGGGAATGTTTAACTGTGTCTATCGTTATATTCTTCCTTACTGTATCTTAGAGAAATGCTTTCATATTTTTGGCTTTATTCAGTACTTTCCTGTGAGATTTATTGAAACTTATTAAGCTAATTTATCAAAATTAATAAATTCATATAATAATTAAACTTAAAAATATGATGTGTACACCACATGACTTCCTTGTACGGAATATTAAATTATATGCAATTTACCTGCATTTCATTTAAATATATTGAATTAACAGTTAACGAATTTTGAGTTAAATCTATTTCGTCAATACTGCATAAACCACAATTGAATAAATGCAGCCAAGTTCACTTAACAGCGTCATATCTCATTCATTTTATAACTCAAGAGTGAGCAAAAATTATAGCATCTGAAGCATTAACACAAGTTCTATTCAAATAGTATAATAAATCTAAAACGATGTGTAAAAGAAATTAAACAAATAAAAGAAGAAAAAGTTTTTCGCAGACAATTCAGCGGCGCTTACCTAATGCGCATACGCTACTAATTAATTTAGTTCTCACTTTGCAGTAAGGCAAAAATACGTAAAAGTTCAAAATATTTTCATTAAAAATTGAAAGATACAGAAAAACATAAAACACCAAGTACAGTTAAAACAATTAAGAAAAACAGTTTTTACAATTAAAATTACAATTTGTACGCAGAAACCAGCTAATAGCTTAAATGATAATTCCAGAATGAATCAAGCATAATTTAATTCGCTTTAGTAAAAGAAGAATTTGTTGTTGCAAAGCTTAGTTTCTCCAGATTGGCAGCAAATCAACTATTCTGCTATTTTTGCTCACTCTGAGCTTCAAATGTAAACAAATATGGCCACTATCATAACCAAAAATGAGGCTTAACCACACTTAAAAAAACTTTTAGATTGTTGATAATTCCACAATTATTGCATGCAGGTTAACTAAAGGCATAAAAATCTTAACCGAAAGATAAGAACAACATAACTCAATCATTTTTAAAACAAAAAATGCACAATTTACGAACTTACAAGAATAAAGAAATTGAGCTCACTGAGCCGAATGACAGAGTGGATATATATGTACATTTATTTATATGCTATTGGTGCGGCCGATTGCAACCAAAATGTGAGGTGCGCATCTAAATGTTAAAGCAGCCGTTTATGCAAAACTTCAACATTCTGAGGGTATTCGTTTTTGAGTTATGCGAGATACATATATACATACGTACATACCCATCCACAGACGTTACGAAAAAAATCTCTCCAGAATCCATTTTAAATAGTTTTATAATTATCTGGGGGGGGAGAAGAGTTCTTTAGTCTGTCCTTACGTCTGGATGTTACTCAAAAACATCATTAAATTGCGTTCGATAGCAATCAAAATAGATATTTTCATTGAAATATGGTACCCAAAATTTTTCGTGATTACAATACTTCCTTTTTACTTCGTACAAGGAATTAATAAATTAATTTATTAAAACTAAGAAACCTGGAAGGCCCTAGATACACTCATGTCCATAAATTAAGGATAATGCAAAATCAGGCAAAGGAAGAGTTAGAAGCAAAACAAATTTGACTTATTTGTAAAGCGTATTTATTAAACAAAAGGTAAAGAGCAAAAAAAGATGCTATATGTCTGATATTATTAAAAAAATGAGCGATTTTTTTCTCCCTGGAGCAAATTACAACAAAAACCTATTTACAAAAAACGTATATTACATGGTTGGTATGATTGTTAATACATTGTATGGCTCCCAGATGATGCAATACAGTCCGTACGACACCTAGGCATGCTGAGTATCAAATTATCAATCTGATCTTGGGGCAAAAAGCATTGCTCTCCGAAGTTCCAGTAGACATGTAGGAGGAGGTTGACAGGCTGCAAGTCGTCGGCCAAGCATGTCCCACACATGCTCTACTGGATTCAAGGCTGGTGAGAATGCTGGCCAGTCCATACGGGTGATATCCTCCGATTGAAGGCATTCGCTTACGATGTTTGCACGGTGAGGACGGGCGTCGTCATCCATAAACACAAATTGTGCGCCCATGGCGCCCCGAAACAAACGTACATGTTGTTCCAGAATGACGTCTTGATAGATTTGGCTTGTCATGGTTCCAATTTGAACATGCAGGTCAGTTCTGGAACCCAGAATAATTCCACCCCAAACGAGCACTCCTGCACCACCGTAACGGTGTCGTTCGATGATGTTTTCTTGGTGATACCTGTAGCTCTTCATATGAAAGTCCGGCGAGAATCAGACTGCAAGTTAAACCTGAACTCGTCGGAAAACATCACAAGCCCACTGTTGCGATGTCTATAATGCATGCTCTCTACTCCAGGCTAACCGCAGGCGACAGTGAGTTGCAGTAAGTGGAACGCATCTGACAGGTCTACGAGCATACAGACCCATCTGCCCTAAGCGTCTGTACACGGTCTGCCTTGAAATTGTACCAGTGGCCGAAGAGAGCTGACAAGACAGGTCTGAGGTAGTGCTCCGCCTGTTTCTTTTGGCAGTAACTGCCAAATACCGGTCCTCATTCGGCGTTGTAACTCTGGGGCGACCTGTGCTGTAACGTCTACTCACATTACCATCATCTTGGAATCGTTGCCAAAGCCTGGAGATGACACTCTGGGCAATTCCAAGTTCGTCTGATACTTCCAGTTGGGTACGCCCACATTCCAGACGGCCGATAATACTACCATGTAAAAAATCATCCAAATGCATCCTTTGTGTCATAACTATTCGGTTATTGTACTGAAATGCTTATAAAGCGCCTGCGAACAATTTTACTTCTTTCCCTGTATTCCTTATATATCACTCTCTGACACTCTCGTCACTGTGACGTACCATCAGTGTCATCAGGTTACTTCCTGAAATTTGCATATGGTTCTTGAAGATGTGTGTAGTGATTTTACAGGTGATATATTTATTTTAGAGTTCGATTTCCGCGTGACTCCGAATTATCCTTAAATTAGTGTAATTTGAAATTCAGATGTTCTTAAGTTATGCCTGGGCAATAACATAGCAGTGAAGATGTTACTTTGTACTCTTTCTGGGATAAACAAAAACCAAATGTATATAAAATGATTAGCTAGCTTGTCTCAACACTCAACAGTACTTCTATTCAAGGACCTGTCATTGCTTAACGTGTCCTCATAAGAAACTGTAAGTTTAGGATATTTTATTTCCATTCCGTAACCAGTATTGTTTTGAACAAAGCTCATGTTATAAATATCATACTGGGTTCTTCCAATTAACCTTGCACAGCAGTAAGTGAAATTCATCTGGCTTCAAACAAACTTTTGCTACTTTTTCAGAGGTCTACTTTGGACATAAGCTAATGCTAATAGCAGATTTTCAGCAATGGTACACAAATATGGTGGTAATTTCTGTTTAGTAGAATCTGACAAATATTTAACCTGAATTCCTTCCCCCCCCCCCCTCCGGTACGCGTGCATGCGAAAAAAAATGCCCACGCGTGTGTGTTTTTGCGATTTTGCATTGTAAACATTAAAAGTCTCAATCTTTTTTCAAAATATTGCAGCCCTGTATTATAGTTAAAAAAATTAAATAATGAAGAATCTGCATTAATGTATGTATATTTCTCCAAATGTGATAAAACAATGGTACGTAGAGCCATCCAATTTTGAACAACGTATGTTTCCACCCAAATATACGCATCTGGAAGCCCGAATTTGGAATTTGTTTTATTATCTATTTCATCTTTTGTAAAACTTTAATGAACCTTTTGTGAACAAACTGAGATGATTTAAAAGTGAGCAATGGCAACACACTACGGAGGGAAAAAAAAATCTTTTTATCTAAAACACGCGGAACTGTGTATCAGAAATTCTTAAGATATACTCATTTTAAAATTATTTTGTGATATTGCTGTTGAACTAAATTTTATGGTTTAAGTGTGAAGAACAGGTTATTTAATAAATGAAGGTAAAACACAAAACGTTAAAAACACCCCTTTGGACGTAATTTAAAATCTTTTTTTTTTTTTCAGAAAATATATTTGAATTGTCTGGTTAATTTCACATCACTGACCTTGATAATCACCTTTTTTTGTTGTTGTTGTTGTTGTTGTTGTGCAGTGTCTGAAAGAAAAATAGAAGAGTTATTTTTAAGTGACTCATGTAGCAATGAACCAGAAACCTGTTACAATATTTTGAATAGCAGCTGATATTTTTAGAAAAAAACTAGAATTATATCGTCAGATTCTGATTTAGATACTGATAAATACAGTGATAATAAATGTGATGTAGATACTACTAATCATATTTTATAAGAATTGGTTGTTTAGGATGAAAGAAAAATTGTTGCCGAAGAAAGCACAATTCAATGCAGTGAATGGATTTAATTTAGCTGTCACAACAATCATTTTCATTTCTTTCTTCCACCATTCAACAATAATTTTTTACAGAAACCTACTTTACCTCGTAAATACTCAAATCAGCATCATCCGAATAGGGATGACGTGGCCTGATTAGATTTTTTGTGGTCACCTGAACACAGGTGACATGACAATCAACCTGTTAATCATATGCAGCAGATTTCAGAGTTCAAAATCTTCATCAGCAAGTTGATCTTAAAATAAACTAAATGTGATGACTTAGTGAGAATAATAGTTTAATCATAGTTTCAGTTAAAACACACCAAATGGTTTTGGTTCACAGCAAAATTTATCTGTAAATTCTGAAGATGAGATTCACATTTACTAAAATTATGAATATTCATTTTTAGAGATCAGTTCATCATAACTTCTTTCATATAAATTCACTATAATTTTAAGATTGTGCTCTGGCTGCTAAGTGCATTTAATGTTCTTCATTCAATTATGATTTTTAAGAATATGCAGCTAAACTAAGGAAAAGAAGTATCTGAGGTGCTTGGATTCCATCCCAAGATGCTGTTTCTCAAAATTGCAAAGAAGCATAAGCATATAGCCCTCCTGTGCTACAGTTTATTTAAAGAGTCCAGTTCAGTTCTTTTTGTTCTTTTCTTACTGGGAGGTAGGATTGAGTTTCAGTGATGAAAAAGTGCAAGATATCTGTCAATAATATATAGTACAAAGCCACCAACAACATTTTTTTTTAATGCTTTATGCATGCACATTTAATTTCCTGGTAATATCCAAAGAAATCCCAAATCTGGAATCGCTGAAGTCCTGACGAGTCCGGATCTCAGACTTTGTACTGTATTTTATTGCTTCTTCTCTTGTAATCTTTTTAATCACAAGAATTTCACTAGGGCTTCAAGAAAGGCTATATAGTCTTCTAAATATATACTAAATTAATTACATTACCTTTGTTCCATTTAGCTCTGTGCTTCTATAATAATTCCTCTGTGTGATTCCTCTTATAGGTTACATATATAATTATATATGTAGCCTATAAGAAGTATTGTTAGATGAATATAATATTGTTAGGGACGTACTGAGCCAAAATGCATTGGGATTTCAATTTTTGTCTCTTCATACTTTAATCATTATTGATGTAATAAATAGTGGTATAACAAAGAAGTTTTGCAATTCCTTTGGTGATTTTATATCCAAGTTTGATTGTATGGGTCATTCTCAGCATGTGCATGGCAGTGTAATGCAAAGTATTACTTCTGTAATACTAATGTCTTGGAATTAAATCCTATGTTTAAATTAAGAATTTATGGAATCACTTATTATGATCCTTCGTCATAATAATTTTAAATATTGCAGTTTATTGCTTGTAAAATATTACATAGTTTAAAAATATTAACTACAGTAATTGGTAACTGTTGACACTAACTGGTATGCAAATTTATTCCATACATATTTCTGAAATATATTTTCAATTTCATGAAGCTTCTTTAAATAGAACAGTATTCAGATTGAATACATCAGTAAAAGTTTCATTTGAAGATTGATAAAACCTGATGTCTTTCGTCTGCTATATACCTGTTTATAGTCACTTTGTGCTATTTATGTTTCATTTATATATGCTAGAAACATCTATACTACTAAAATCTGTGTGCATCTGTCTGTTTGTGGCATTATCACCTCCGGAACGATGGGAAGTTGAAATTCAAGAGAGGTACCCCTGGATCCCAAAAATTTGTGGAAAGCCATTTTGACTATTCTCATCTTCATATGACTTTAATTGGCAAATATATAAATTAAAAACTCCAAAAACGCTAATTTTCGCCCTCATTTTTCTGAGTGGCAACAGTTTTGCACGCTGGAGATAAAAATCTGCTTTATTTCGAGAAGTGTTGCCACTGCTCACTTTCGAATCATACAGTTTGTTAATAAAAGAATTCTGCGTTTTACAAAATGTGAAATAAAAATAGCATTGCCAAGCATTAAACATACTATTATTATATAAGATCATATTCTGACATTGTAAAAAAGCACACGATTGCATGTGACAGCACATAAGTCTAAAATTTTTTGTTTCAGGTTAGTATAACCAACACGGTATGTTATTGACACATTAATTACTTTATTGATATTTAGAAAATGTTGTTATATTGCATTAAATTTAAATCGTACGTATTAACCTCAAGTGTCAGAAGTTTTTGTTTCCTGGTTAGGCAATAAAAAAAAATTATTTACGAATTAGCTGTTGCTTAGAAAGAATGAATCGATTTCATTTATACTGAAGTGTTTCCATACATCTGCTTTTCAAGTGCACGTAGAGCTTATAAATTTTGCTTTGGCTGCAGACCACTAGTTACTAGGTTTTGTGTAGAATTGTAGTATGTTAATGTACAGTGATGTGTAGACAATACTTAAACTTTACTGAATAATGGGCATAGGTTATATGCAAAATGCGTAAGAAGTTTTATACAAGGCCTTCGATGTATGTAATTTTTTAATAATATCAGGAGTTGGAAAGAACTATTTGGAGACTGTTGTGTTAGGAAAACTCTGGAGATTTGTGGCATATACAATGTATGGAAAGTGTAGTTTTGAAGTAAAATATTTGCATTATTATATTTATGTTTTGTTCTTTTATTGTATTTATATTGCTGAAATGTGTATTTAGCATTTACTTAAAATCTTTTTTGATATTTATTTTGCTAATTTTTTTTAATTTTAATTAAATTTACTTTTTTATAGCTTATAAGTATGGCACAACACTTGTCCCTTTTACTGAAGAAGATAAGATGAATATGGATTACCAGTCTGGTGAAAAAGGCATGAAAGTTCTTGGTTTTACCAAATCTGAAAATGTAAGTTTCGTTTTGGAAAAATTTCTCTTAAAATGAATCTATGATACAGAATATATGACTTTTGGTGATATGTTTAAAGTTAATCTATGGTCTAGAAACTTTTGAAAATAACATGAAATGACTAATTGAAACTTTTGAGAAAACGAGTTCGTTACTATTTTTAGGATAGCTTTTAACTCTTTCACATTTGATAAAAATCAAAATTAAACATATCATACGCAGTCTTGGCTGTGAATAAAATACTTTGAAGAAATGTGAATAAACATATGTAGCTTTTATTTTTGTAATTGGCAGCATATCTATCTTTATCAATTACAGATATGTGTTTGAAAATGTGAAAATGGGATGCCTTTGAATGTAATACACATTCTAAGAAGGAAGCTGTTTTTTTAGATGCATTTTAGAATAACAAAGTGCAAATTTTAAAATGTCAGTTATTGCCAGTAAAATATCTTCGGTAGTAGTTTTTATTTATCTGATAGCAGACTTAATTCCATATATATTTTGACATTAATATTTTCTCATTTCCACTCTTAATATGTTTCTGTTTGTAAATGTTCATAAATTACAGCTATATAAATAAACTGTTTATTTTTGTTGGATGTCATAACCAAAACACAATAAAATATTTATGACTGCTTATGGCATAAGCATACTTGTGTTAAATCTGTTTCGACTATGTGTGATATTTTTGGTGCATATATTTAAAGTAAAATTAATTTTTGATGCACTTTGTCTGACGTAATATACACTCACGTTTGTGAAAATTGCAACACCATGAAGGACTTACGCGAGTGAGCTGAAATTTTCAGGAAATGCAAAGTAGCGCATGATATGCAAATGATTAGAATTGCAAATCCGTAGCGCATGCGTATGCTGAGCAGCGCCCTCTGAACGGCTGATGGATCCGAATAAATAGACGGCTGTAGCGAGGCGTGTATGGTTATCGGTGGTTATCTGCTAGTGGTAAACGTTAACTCAATCTGTACTTATGCCTCGTCGACGAAAGAGAGCGAGATTTGAACAACTTACAGAGTTTGAACGAGGGAGAATCATCGGCCTTCGTGAAGCTGGATTGTCGTATCGTGCAGTAGCCTCTCGTGTGCAGCGTAACAGCAGCACAGTGATGCGCGTTTGGAAGCAGTGGACGGACGAGTGTCGGACAACTCGGAAATCCGGGAGTGGACCCCGAAATGTGACGTCAGCTCGCGATGATAGACACCTGGTCCGCATGGCGCGGACGGACCGTACAGCTTCCTCTAGACAATTGGCAGCACTGTGGTCAATAGCTACAGGTGTTTCATTGTGTGCTTCATCAATTCGTAGACGTCTGCTGCAGTGTGGACTGCGCGCACGGACTCCTTTATACAGGATCCCCCTAACGCACGACCATCGCCGCCTGCGGCTACAATGGGCCAATCAGCATAGAGACTGGCGTGCTGATTGGCAGCATGTCGTGTTTTCTGACGAATCCCGCTTTAATTTGTGGTACCATGATGGCCGCATTCGTGTCAGACGCTATGCCGGTGAACGCCACCTTCCGGAGTGCATTATCGAACGCCACAGTGGACGAACACCCGGAGTTATGGTCTGGGGCGCCATAGCATATCATAGACGATCTCAATTGCTACGAATTGTGGGCAATCTGAACAGCAACCGGTATATCCGTGAAGTTCTACAGCCCGAAGCTGTTCCCTTCCTTCAAAGCTTGCCAGGCGCTGTATTTCAACAGGACAATGCCCGCCCTCATACTGCTCGGATTGTTAAATCCTTCTTTGCAGCGCAGCAGGTACAGCTTCTTCCTTGGCCTGCGTGTTCCCCGGATATGTCGCCAATTGAACATGTGTGGGATGTCATTGGTCGGCGTCTTGCTCGTGATCCTCGTCCTGTTGCGTCTGCAGACGAACTTTGGATACGCGTACAAACGATATGGAATGCTCTTCCTCAGTCAGACATTCAAACTTTGTTTGACTCCATGCCACGTCGTGTAGCAGCACTTATTGCGGCGCGTGGTGGCCACACAAAATACTGATTCTGATCTCTTGTTCTTGTTTGTTTGCTTTGAACATTTAATCATTTATTTGTACCACTACCACTCAACTGTGTATTAAATTGCATTCAATTATGACGATTCCTTCTTGGTGTTGCAATTTTCACAAACGTGAGTGTACTTCATTCATGTTTCCTCCCTTCCCTTACCCAAGAACTGGTTTTAAATGCATCATTCTTCAATTTTTACTTACATGTACCATGAGGAATATCACTGTATAGAGTTTATGCAGCTTATGTATATATGTAATGATAATAAACTGAATCAAAAGGCATACATTTCTGTATGTGATAAACATGTATTATGTGTAATATACAGTTTCCGTAGTCTGATTAGTGTTAATGGGAGTTTTATCATCCATTGCTAAAAATATTATCACTGTGCCTATGCGCTTCAGAACAGATTTATCATTCACATTACTGTTCTTATTTATGTAGTTCTGACCTCAGTGCATTTACAAATAAATGTCATGTATCAAACAAGAGAATATTATTCTTTGGACTACTTCTGCTGTACATGTAAACTACCCTGAGCTGGATTTGTCATGGAATGTATGGTGCAGCTAAACTAAGATTGAGAAAGAAGGAATTCAGGCACAAATTTGTGGGGGGGGGCACAAAAATTATTTTAATGCTTTGGGTTACTAAAAGTCTTTATCTGACCTTTTAACTACCATTTTTGCTATGCTGCTGTTATCAGTTTCATCCGAACTTCCTAATATCTACAAGGACTGTTGGGTTCCAGTAGCTTTGAAATCTGACTCTGCAGAAGTTCATTTCATTTCATGTACCATTTGAAAATTAGATGCATGTTGTTAAAAACAATGATGTGTTACATGCATCCATTATAAACGAAGGTTGAAAAACAGCCTTTATCTTTAATTTAGCATAATTTAGTTTTAAAATACTTACGTATTTTTCCATCAGCCGTCTTTGAAAACAAAAACTGTTGCCAAACAGTGTGATTTAGGGCCAGTAATGGATAAGTCTTATATCATGAGAACTCGTAAGATCTTCATTGTGCTTTTTTTTATGTAACCCTTATCTTTAGAAGGTAAATTTAGACTTTGTGAGGAAGGATACTAGTTAACTGACTGCTATTTCTTTGTTTCTCATATTTTAAAAAAAGAGTGAAATTTGAGACCTCAAAAATTCTGTCACCTCTTTTTGTTATAGAAAAGCTAGTAATGAAGTATTTTCAGATCTGTGGGATGGTTTGTACTGGTGCACATACTCAAAACATGGAAAAACCCTGTGGTTTGGCAAACTGGCACAGTAAAATATATATATGGAAGTACTTAATGTTAAGTATACATAAGAAATCTGATACCAGAAGATAATAATTTAAGATGTCTGCTGTTATATTGCTAATAAATCTATAAACAAACTGCCAAGTGTACTTGGATAGTTACTTACCTTCATACTGAGAATAAAATGATGTTTCATAAAATCAAATGCCTTTTCATTGTGTTTGATGTCTACATTGAAATATCCCATCATAATAATTAGAACATCTGTATCTACAATTAACTCATTAACAATCAATGAAGTAGTCTCAGAATATTTCATCGACCCATTAAACACGAACGTCTTCAAATCTTCTGAATTAGCAGTTGGAAGAATATATATGGATGGTAGAATAAATCTTGACTGTCCATTAACAGTTACATCAACCACACAAATATTGCCTTCTTCTGAATCTTCTATTCTCTTAGGCTGCTTAACAGTAAATTTTCTGGATACAGAATCTGCTATACTCATCAAATTTCTATAAATCGCAACATCACTAGCTTGACAAAATAAAATACAGCAAACACACTGACTGTCTATGTGCAGCTGTCTACCAGAAAATCCTTATCATTCACACGTGGTCATGCATGAGCACGGAGTTGTGACTTCACCAAAATTTCGCTGTGTTTGATACGTTACTATGTGTATACCCTTTGTTCAGTTTAATTTTTTCTTTTTCTTTTTCTTTTTTTTTTTTTTTTTTTTTTTTTTT
>KK115251.1:784571-839138 GCA_000611955.2 Stegodyphus mimosarum | reverse complement strand
TTAGAAAATCTACATTTTAAGAAAATACAATGGTGTAATTGTGTTTATAAGGGTTCTAATGTAATTCTATTGTTATATGTAGATGATATTGTGATTTTTAGTAAAGATCAACATAGTATAGATAAAGTAATTTCACAGTTGAGTAAGTTTTTTGATCTGAAAGTATTAGGCAAAACTAAAACGTTACTTGGAATTGAATTCTTAGAGAACGAAAATGGGCTTTTTATACATCAGCAAAATTATATTGAAGAAATATTTGAAAAATTTAAACATTTCCAGATACCAGTAACTTCAGTTCCCATAGCTAAAGGTACTATTCTTACAAAATTAGATTGTCCGTCCACAAGTGCAGAAATGCGTAAATTACCTTTTAGAAATCTGTTGGGATGTTTAGTTTTTATAGCTAACAGGACAAGGCCTGATATTACATATGCAGTAAATATCTTATCACAATTTCAGGAGAATCCTGGAATTAGGCATTGGGAAGCATTGTTGAAATTGCTTGGTTATCTCAATAGTACTAAATTATATAAATTAAACTTATCGAGGATTAAACATCTAAATTTATATTGTTATTCAGATGCTGATTATGCGAGTAATAGGGATGACCGCGTGTCCATGGGAGGATTTATATTATATTTAGATGAAGTACCAGTAATCTGGAAAACTGCTAAACAAAAGTGTGTAAGCTTATCAACTATGGAAGCGGAATATATCGCCTTATCGGAGGCAGCGAAGGAATTAATGTGGACGAAAAATGTCTTACAAGATGAAATTTTAAAGTTTAATTTAAAAGAATGTAAACTATTTTGCGATAACAAGTCTGCCATTGATTTTTCTAGATCGCCAATAGAAAATCGTCGGACTAAACATATAGACATAAAATATCACTTTATTAGAAGACTAGTAAATGATGGATTGTTTGACCTTGAATTTATCCCCAGTAAATTAAATACTGCGGATTTATTTACAAAAGCGACAACTGCTGTTAATTTAAAGAAGTTTTGTTTAGATGTTTTCAGTGTTTAAAGACAGTAAGTGTTTTCGTAAAATAGAACTGAACTATGAACTTTTGTAATTCTGTAAATTTTGTTTTTGTCTTTGCATGAGGAAAAGAGGGCCGTTTGTTGACTAGTTTTCCTCATGCAAATTAGATCGGAGGTCAATCGGCGGTAAGCTAACGTGGTTGCCGCTGATTGGCCGATGACGTCAAGATCGGCGGGTTGGCCGAACTATATATATGTACGCGGGGGCGTTATTGAGTGCTGAATCAGCATTATAATACTTTCCTTTCAATGGTTTTAAAAGCTACAGTATTAGCTTATTTTATTTAAGTTGAAAAAATAAAGCATGGATTTTAATTTAGATTGGTCTTATAGTTTTCTTTGCCAATATCTCCACTGCCATTAAGCCCAAATTTGAAATTTGTTTTATTAACGATTTCATATTTCGTAAAACTTTAACGAATTTTTGATGAACAAACTCGAGGATTTCAAAGCGGACAATAGCAACGTTGTGCAGAAAAAAACATTTTTATCTGCAGCGCTTGAGACTGTGTGTAGGAAATTCTAAAGATAGGCTCAGTTTAAAATTATTTTGTGATATTGTTTTTTAACTGAATTTTATGGTTTAAATGATATTCAATAAATAAAAGTAACATACAAATTGTTTAAAAAACGCCCCTTTGGACATAATTTAAAATCTGAAACCTTTCGGATTTCTTTTTCTTTTCTTTTTTTTCTTTTCCTGTGTTTACAGAAAAGCAAATGTAATAACATGTCTGTCATGTTACTATATTTGCTTTCTTTCAACTGTCTAATGATGCATTTGAATTGATTATAACATATGTAGTTTCAAAGTTTAAGCATTCATGCGCAGCTCAAATAGCATCTTAAATTTTTACTTTCCTATCAGACCATTATGAAGAAATGTAATCCTATGTTAAAAATTTTGATACAAGTACAGTATCAAATGCTAAAATCATATGTGAAAAAAATATCGTATTAAATCTTTTAATATCCAAATGATAGTAAATGCACTTGAACATTAATGATGCTTGTATTAAAAGATCGCATTTTAACCGACATTTTATTAATTGAAATTTATGCATATAGTAATATAATGAAATATGAGCAGATGGATTTTTTGATAATTTCAGGTGGGATTAAAGTAATTTGGAAATCCAAAATGGCTGTCAGTGGAAGTCTATCTCTTCCCTGGCATATAGTTTAATATGTAATTTTGAAATCTTGCATTTAAAGCAGTCTAATTTGGCATGAAAGATTTTACCGGGAATTCAAATCTGGTACTGTCCCTTTAAGGAGTAATTTAATTTTTCTTATAAAATGGATAGTAACTTGGAAATTGAACTTCGAGTTAACTTGTAATAGCTTGAATTGGTGATTAAATTTTATAAGCTAGGTGACATCAAAATTATTACATTTATTTCTTAACTGTGGAATAGTGCTAAGAAAATTTTTTAAAGCTATAGCAAAAAATTAATAATTAATTTGTATCATTAATAAAGCTGTTAAATTTGAGTTAAGAGTATGTACTTAGGATGTAAAATTTAAGATGTTGAAAGTGTTTGTTTGAAGTGGTTGTGACGCAAATTATTTATTTAACTTTGGCATCAATTTCAAAATTACTATTTTGACTCATGTTACTAAAGGGTTTACTGAAACTTGGTATATTTAATTATTTTTCTCATCTAGTAATTTTGTCTGTTTGTAATGAAATATCATTATTTTTGTATGAGATTTTCTTCTTGAGATGGCTCTTGTTTTTTATTTGATTGTTGTATTTTCCTTTAAGAAGCTTATTATAAAAGTGTCGTTCATTAATTTTTACATTTTTTATAATATTTATTGTTACAGCATTTTTTGTCTGAGCTATAAATGAATGCAATGAATATTTTGTGATTGAATATTTATAAGCTGCCTTTTTTCCCATCCAGATTTTGAGGTTTCATTATATTGGAGACAAATCCATGTATGTCTTTGGTCAAAAAAATCGAGAGGTATGTGACCTTTTCGTGAAATTACTAAAATTTTCTTTAAAGAATTAGTCAAATACTTTTTTAAACTAGGGTTTGTTTTTCTGTGGAGGACTGCTAGGACAGAGACTTTCCTCCCCCTCCCCCCCCCAAAAAAAAAGAAAAAGATTTATTAATAAAGGGATGAAATGTAGTAATTTTTAAATGATGACTATATTTATAATTTTTTTTAATATTTTCATACATGCAAATTGACAATGAAAGAAAGATTTCCTGAATTGATAAGATATCTGTTTCAGAGGTCAGCTAATGTTTAAGATATTCATTTTGATTGAGAACCAGCCATTTTTTTGCTAGAATTTACTTTCCTTATGCTTTTCATTTCCTCATAAAATAAGAATGTGTTAATGCAGAGTTAACTTTGTGAAACCAAAAAGGAGAGTGTTTTTTAGTGTACTGGCTTCAGTTAAAATAGCATCTATTTTTCATTATTAGGGTAATAACTTTTTTATAGCATGAATTCCTGCAATTATTTTCACAAATTTTGAGGATTTTTCAAGATTTTCTGAGTATTGTATTTTTTCTGTAAATGTCAAATAAATTTACAGTTTATTATTATTATTATTATTATTATTATTTTTAATATCATTATCAGATTATGGTTAAATCATTTTTATGGCACTTTATTAGAATTTCCGCGGAAGTATATTGCAAAGTAATCCTATTTCAAAATATAAACAAAAAGATTAACTTACCCTAAGCTTTAATGTACTTCTGAAATCTGATCTTGGGAGATATTACACCACTCAAAAAGCAATGCTCTCCGAAGTTCCGGTAGACATGTAGGAGGAGGTTGACAGGCTGCAACTCGTCGCCCAAGCATGTCCCACACGTGCTCTACTGGATTCAAGTCTGGTGAGAATGCTGGCCAGTCCATACTGGTGATATCCTCCGATTGAAGGCATTCGCTTACGATGTTTGCACGTTGAGGACGGGCGTTGTCATCCATAAACACAAATTGTGCGCCCATGGTACCCCGAAACAAACGTACGTGTTGTTCCAGAATGATGTCCCGATAGATTTGGCTTGTCGTGGTTCCAATTTGAACATGCTGGTCAATTCTGGAACCCAGAATAATTCCACTCCAAACAAGCACTCCTGCACCACCTAACGGCGTCGCTGAATGATGTTTTCGTGGTGGTAACAGGTACCTGGAGCTCTCCATATGAAAGTCCGGCGAGAGTCAGACTGCAAGCTCAACCTGGACTCGTCGGAAAACATCGCACAAGCCCACTGTTGCGGTGTCCACAATGCATGCTCTCTACTCCAGGCTAACCGCAGGCGACAGTGAGTTGCAGTAAGTGGAACGCATCTGACAGGTCTACGAGCATATAGACCAATCTGCCCTAAGCGTCTGTACATGGTCTGCCTTGAAATTGTCGTACCAGTGGCTGAAGAGAGCTGACGAGACAGGTCTGAGGCTGTGCTCTGCCTGTTTCTTTTGGCAGTAACTGCCAAATACCGGTCCTCATTCGGCGTTGTAACTTTGGGACGACCTGTGCTGTAACGTCTACTCACATTACCATCATCTTGGAATCGTTGCCAAAGCCTGGAGATGACACTCTGGGCAATTCCAAGTTCGTCTGATACTTCCAGTTGGGTATGCCCACATTTCAGACGGCCGATAATTCTACCACGTAAAAAATCATCCAAATGCGTCCTTTGTGTCATAACTATTCGGTTATTGCACTGAAATGCTTATAAAGCGCCTGCGAACAATTTTCCTTCTTTGCCTGTATTCCTTATATATCACTCTCTTACACTCTCGTCATTGTGACGTACCATCGGTGTCATCTGGTTACTTCCTGAAATTTGCATATGGTTCTTGAAGATGTGTGTAGTGATTTTACAGGTGATATATTTATTTTAGAGTTCGATTTCCGCGTGACTCCGAATTATCCTTAATTTATGGACACGAGTGTATATAAAAGCACTATCTTATTAAATTGTTATTGGGAGAAGAGATACAATTTAAAAAATGAATGTATTATGTTTTAAAATTGCTAAAAGGATTTGATGATATTTTGTAAAATTTTGGACATTTTTAGGGATAAATTTATGGCTTTCAATTTTCTTCATTTTTTTTAATTAATTTTAGTACCACTGAAGAATAAATCTTTAGTTCCTTTAAAAAGAATTATATGTGTGGATATCCTATTATATCACCAAATCTTGGTTTTTAATTTTTAGCCTTTACTGAGGAAAACTGCTAATAAGTAGGAATATGTATCTCAGCAATAAAAGAAATTTCTTGAATTGATAAAACTTAAATTTTGCACATTCAATTCCCCCAATACTAATTATTTTTCAACACATTGAAATCTTAATTATTCTTCTGTGAGAATTAACTTTTCATGAAGATTCGAGCAATGTATAACCAATTGACATTTGTATTTAATTCTCTTTACCTCAATAAATGGTACATTACTCAATTTGTCCTACAAATAAAATATTATGTAAATTCAATTGCAAGCAAAATAAAATGATTAATTATTGCTGTGAACTAACTTGGAATATCATTCAAATTCATAAAGCATTAGTAAATAAAGTGAAAGCATGTAAATACATGAAAAAATATAATACAATTCAAAAATTTTATCTTAAGAACTTCAAAAAAAATTTTTAAATGAAATTTAATTTGCTTAAAGTGAATAATTGTTGAGCAGGTGGGAGACAATCTGTTAATTTTTTAATCGTATCTAAAAGCATTTTGATGAATAAAGCTTTTCTTCCTTACTCAGAATTTTTTCAATGCAAAAGTCTAAGAAAATTACAAAATGAAATTAGCGAAAGAGCGTAAAATGCAAAATCTGTCGCATTTTCATATTTCAATTTTGGTAACTATGGAGCTATAAACAGAAAAGGGAGAGAATTAATTAAATATTTTTAAGAAAAATCATTGGGATAACAGTAAATGGAATGTCTGCTATGAACATTGGCCTGTAGGGATGATTATGCAGTGATATAAAATAGTTATAACAGGATGTAAAATGATTATTTTTCACTGGTTTTTGCACATGTAAACTTTATTGAAGGATTGAATCATTGTCATGGAAAACAAATGGGATATTATTTTTCACATTAAACTCTGGCATTCATGTCTCTTTAAAATGTTTAAGTATGTATACAATTTCAATAGCAAAAGTCAGTTAAACTTGGAAGTGGAAAGTAATCCATTCCAGAATTTCGTGGCAGACTGAACTTGTGAGGTAACATTTTGTGTCAGAATTCTCACCTTTAAAATGTAAATCTTCATATGTATTGAACAAAGTAGCCTTCGCAAATAAATAAATGAATTTGAAACTAAGTATGTTTCATTTTTCAGATTGGGGAAGGGATCCATCTGAAATGAAACTGAATGTAGAGAAAGTACAGAAGTTATGCAAAGATTGGTTTTCATTGTGGCACAGCATGTAAGGTAACCTGCCTAAGGGGAGGGATGCCTTTGTGAAGGATTTTTCTGAGGGAAACTTTTTCTCATTCACATCACAAATAGAAAAGCCATAAAAAGGTCAGTGCAGCCTGACATTTGCTGGGATTGACCCCCCCAAAGTGTAGATGATGAAAATGTTCTCAAAGAATTTCAAAGGAAAATAATTGGTTAACAAAGCCAATATTTCAAATAAAAATAATTGGTTAAATGTTGAACCAAAAGAGTTATAAATGTTCGTTTTCCACTGATAAATTTCCATCTCTGACTGCTTTCTCCAAAAGATACAATAGAATTTATTTTTATAAATTGTGTGTGCTAACAACTGTTTTCTGAAGTGAAACTTTTTAAAAAGGGTTTATTAAAATCGCCTTGATGATAGACAACAAAAAATTTATATTTGAATAACAGTTTCAGTTTAACAACTAATGTTGAAATGATTGCTGATGAAAAACAAAGGAGTAGAGCTAGGTATTGCATCGATTAAATTTCAGCAGTTATTTAATTTCTTTTTATTAAAATAGATATGATATCTCTGTATATATTAAAAGTATTACTAATAAAAAGTCAATGAAATTTTTAAAAAGTTTCATTGTACGTAAAAAATCAAACTCTCTGTGGCTTAAAATAAACACTTTTCATCAATAGATCAATATATTTAATATTGCATTCTTTCCAGCATGCATGGAATACTAGATGTTCAGTTTTGGTCTATTGTAGAAAAAAATTTGTTCATCACTAATTTAATATTTTTTTTTATTTATTTGCTATTCATATTTTAATTCAGTATTTTTGTATATCAGAATATGTCATAAATTAAACCCCTCAAAAATTTATATGTAAGATTTTGTATTTTAAGGAGTGTGTATATGTATCCCTCTTACAGCATGATTTCACTCTTATAACATGATAAGAAAATTATACAGAAACCTTTGTATAACACAGCAACATGATTTCTTTCTAGAACATTAATAAATATGTGTAAACCCTTCATGTATTGTATACATACGTCAAGTACATGATTAAGCATTTACGAAATTGAGTTACATATTATGCCATCCTGTATGGTGGTGCACCCTAACACAACTGTTTATTCGTACACACAGAAACAAAATAAATTCCAGAAATACTCGTATTTTCTCGCATTGAAATATATTTTTAATTGATTTTAGCCTATCATTTACGTATGTAACTTATGCTCCAAGTGTTCAGTTGGTGAATTGCATAAATTAAATAATTGTGTTTTAGAAGAATATTTTTAAAAAATGGGTATATGTGGGTGTGTGCTTTGTCATTTTCCAGAGTAATTATCACGAAATTGCATTTCATTCCATGTATGTCTGAAAGTAAGAAAACAATTTTTAAAAGGAAATTTATTTCTTTGGAGATTAAAGTATTAAGTTTTGATTCCTTTGTTAAAAGGAGAAAATACATCTGACATTGCAAAAAGTCCAAATTTAAATAAGGCAACTTAGGAAGTGTTATTTTTTACTCCGAAGGGGCAATTTGCCCAGCAGGACTATTAATTTCGTTTTGGCATTTTGCATTGTTTCACTTTTCAAATTGTTGCCATCAAATATTATGGCCCTGTATTATATTTAAAGAAATTAAATAACGAAGAATCTGCATAAATGTATGTATGTTTCTCGCATTATGATAAAGCAACACTACCTAAAGGCATCAAAGTTTGAGCATTGAACATTTCCCCCCCCCCCAAATATGGGCATCTGGAAACCCAAATTTGGAATTTGTTGTATTATCGATTTCATATTCTGTAAAACTTATTAACTATTTAAAAAAACGAATTTTTTATTCACAAACTCAAAGATTTCAAAGCAAGCAATGGCAGTGTTGTGCAGAAAGAAACATTTTTATCTCCATCGTGCGAGACTGTGTATCCGAAATTCTAAAGGTATGCTCATTTTAAAATTATTTTGCGATATTTCTGTTGAACTATTTAATAAATAAATATAACACACAAAATGTTAAAAAAATGCCCCTTTGGACACAATTTAAAATCTGAAACCTTTCAGTCCACCCCCCCCCAGAATGCATCCCTCCGTTTTATATTGGTTGTTAGTCTCATACAACAGTTTCACATAACACAGTATTTTCTAGGAACCTGGGAAGAATACCTGTACTTGCATGTTGCAGTAAATTAAATATCTGTGAATTAAAATATATATTAACATTTTGATAATTTCTGTCTTGTGTATTTAACTTTTTATTTTAAATTTTGACATAGCTGGCAGGTGTTATTTTAGCTCCATTCATACAAGCATTACATGATACAAATATGGTAGCTATTGTTCGTTATGTGTATTCACCTCGCTCAGCACCCAAGATTGGATTCTTGTATCCGAAAATCAAGCCAAATTATGAGGTAACTTTATTTCATACTTGCATTCCTGATGTATGATTAAGTAATGCATTAATATATCTTTAAGTGCTTGTGATCTTTTATTTTTGCAGTGTCTCATATTCATAGCCCTTCCATTCATGGAAGATATGAGGCATTTTATATTCACTCCATTAAAGCAAGAAAACACAGATTTTTATCCTACAGGTATAATTTACTTATTTATTTATTTTTAATTTGAGTATTATTCTTGAAAATTATAGCTAATTTTGGTGACATTTTCAGATGAACAGCTCAATGCTGTAGATGGTTTAATTACATCAATGGATTTGAGTGCTGCTTCTGTGTAAGAATAATTCACATGTATTTTTCATTTTGAAATTCTTATTTATGATTATATTAAAAAAGTCATCCCAAAAGTTTGTGCGGGTTATTACTGAAGAGCAAAATGTATTTGGGCATAGCATACTATATGTTGTATTTATGATGGCCACTTGATTTTTTTGCTTAGTCACCAGACTGTTTAAAGCATGGTTTAAGTTAGCTATTCAGTGTCTGTTGCTAAATTGGATATTGGGTTAAAAGAAAATTCTGGATGCCTCAGAATTGTGTGACTGTTGTTTTAACATGTCATTCCAAAATCTGTGGCCTAGAAGCTGTTCCTTCAGGACTGGGAAGGCGTGATGATTTCTTTAATCCAAATCAGGACTGTTGTTGCTTATTCTCCAAAAGACTGAGCAAGTCGAACAAGATCCAAAAGTTCAGAACACCAAGAGAATTGAAAACAAGAAGAGGTTAAAAATATGACTTCTTTTGAGAGGCTTAAACAGTGCAAGATGTGTTTGGCTCTAACCTGAAGTTCATGGCACTTAGTGCAGGTGTCGAAGACTTTCTGCCTCCTTAGAATTAGAGGCACTCAGATGCTGCTCAAGCACTGAGTGCTTTTATGATTAGTCATGAAAGTGCAGTCCGCGAGGTCCTGTCGCATGTAAAGTTTAGAGATGTTCCCGGCCTAGTGATGAATGGAGGGCGCCAATCACTCCATCATATTTTGTGACCTTTCCAGGAAGAATAGCTTCAAAAGAAATAAGGTCATAAGAGAAGAGAATAAAATGAGTACAAACCTTTGCCATTTTGTCCATTGTTTCATTGTCAAAAATGCCTACATGACATGGAATCCACTTGAAATGTACATCATGGTGCAACAAAACTGCTTTAACCTATGTAGGATGGAAACATAGGTTTTATCACCCACTAAGATCCAGTTGCTTAGAAAGTAAGTGTAAAAGTTAGAAAGTAAATAGTTGGTGTAAGGAGTATAGCAGTCAGATAAAATCTATAAATTGCGAAATTCCTTTACGGAATAGCTTCAAGTCCCATGTCAACTGATATTAATTCGTTTCTGAAAATTGAACAGAAATCTGGGTTACATTGCAAAAAGTCATTTTTTCTTGAGGACTCTCAGTATAAATTCTGCTGCCTGCATTGTCAGCAAATCTGCTACCATCAGTGAAGATCTTGATGGCAGTTTCTGATATTTTGCTTATGATTTTCAAGCCCAAGTGTTTAAGATGGTCGATGACAAAATATTTCTCGTTAGCTCGAGAAGAAAGATTAAAGTGAGAAAGAAATTCAAGAAATACTGTAGAGAGTGGGGTTCAGTATTACAGTAAAGTAAATGCTAAGATGTGATTAGACTAAAAGGACTGCTTTTCTTTAATCTTTGATGGTTTCTTCACTTAATGTTGATGTTTTGTTCTGTTGGCCATAAATAGAAAGTTTGTTATAGTGTTTCACAAGGCCAGCCTATTCTTCTAAATTGCAGATCTGCCTCAAAAAGGGCAATTTCCGAGGGACCCGTATTCCCCAGACTAGTAATGATGTGGGCAGTGCTTAATTGGACTATTTCTTGAGGTTGTTCTTAGAAGCGCAGCTGTAAACTGGAAATCCAAACTCAAGAATGGGCCGGATGAATGCCAAATACATGGCTCTGTGAGTAATTGCATCAACTTTCCAGTCCCTACGTACAATGTATCAAAGAATGTTTAGTCATTTTCTACTTTTCAAAGCAATATGTTTCGGACTTATAAATTCAGGGTCTAAAATGAACCCCAGATATTTGGGGTGCTTCTTATAAATAAGCTTCTGATTATCTGTCTAACCTCAACTTTGGCTGATACCTGTATAGGTGTTTATTGATAGAAGATCAGATCATTATTACAGAGTAGATACTTGTAAATCTAATGTCACATACTCTGCAAAAGTTCCCAGCTGTGTGATGTTGTCATGGATGAATAACACATTTTGTCAGTAGCACTTGTCGACAATGAGTGTCTACCCACAGATTTTGAATTGAAAAGGATGCCAAAGCAATGTGACATGATGGCTTAGTGGCTTATATTTTATGAAAATTATTTTTAAAAAATAAATTAATAAAAAAACTTGTCTCGCATTTAGATAGATATGAGTGGTCATGGCAGTTGCATGAAAAGGTCATCAGAAAATGCAATGTTCAAGTGCTATGTCCAGAATACTTACTGTAACCTCACTTTTAAGATGTTCCTGGTATTAATATATCTGTAAAGATGTGTTCTTATTCAACTTAAATTTTCTGTCATAAACTTATAATATTTTTAAAGTCATTCTATTTAAATTATCTACTGTTTTTCCTTTTCTTAGAGAGGATGATGGCAGCGTTTGTGAGAGCTTGAAACCAAAGACAACTGTTAATCCTTATTTACAACGGCTTTATCAGGTGAAGTTTAAAATCTGCTTTGTTTAAGTATTTAAAATTAATGATTTTTCGTCCATTTAAATGTTTTTAAACTTTGAATTTACTAAGCAATTATCAATTATGTGAACTTTTTTCAGTGTCTGCAGCACAGAGCTTTTCATCCAGACAAACCTTTGCCAGAGATTGCACCACAGATAAAAGATATAATAAATCCTCTTCCAAATGTAAATGTTTATTTGTTTCATTTTTAAATTAATAAATGGAACTCAGATATCCATATTTAATAATCAAGTCATAAAATTAAGATTTTCTTAACTCATTTATTCAATTGTTTGCAATTTGTGTAATGTATAATTTGGTACATTTAGGTTCTTCAGAAGGCAGAGCCATATATGCAAAAGATCAGAACTCTTTTTACATTAAAAGAATGTTTGCCAAAGGTATAAAAAAAAAGTTGGAATTATCTTTATTATCTAAATAGAATAAGGCCTATTTTCAAATTTTGCTTACATATGCTGTCCTAGAAGAAAAGAAAGAAAATTCAAGATAAATAAATATTTAACGTTTAATTTCAGCAATGCGTTGCATAAAAATGACTATAGATATTTTCTACAATTTGAAATATAAAAAAAAAAGTAATTGAAATTTTTTAGATATAAATCTTAAAAAATGTGATCGTATGCAAAAGTGTCTGTCCCTTTCAAGTTTTATGTTATTTAACTTCTTTGTTTTGTGACTTGATTTATTGTTTTAAATAAAGAAGTTTAATTATTTTGAATATAAACTATTAGTGTGTTATATTCATGATTAAAATTAATTACAGAAGTTTCTTCCTTTAGTAAATCAATAAAAGTAATTTGTCTTCCATGTCAAGTCCATTACCTTGAGATTATTTTACCCACAATTAGTTTGTAAACCTGCCTAAAGAGGGCAGTACATATTCAGAGTAGTCAAGCTTAACTTGACTAGTTTATCTACGTCACTCAATATGTACTGCTCTTTTTAGGCAGATTTTTAAACTAATTGTGTGTAAAATAATCTCAAGGTAATGCACTTGACATGAAGTGGAAGACAAATTATTTTTATTGATTTCTTAAATTTATATAAAAAAATTTCAATTGATTTTTTTTATATCTTAAATTGTAGAAATATATTTAGAGTCATCTTTATACAATGCATAACTCAAATTAAACTTTAAATATAAATTAATCTTGAATTTTCTTTCCCCCCCCCTCCTTCTGGACAGTAAGCAAAATTTGAAAATGGGCCATAATATATATACTGCCTCATTAAGTTTTGCTAATCTATTATTTGAATAATATTATTTTGTAATCCTTACCATGGTCACAAGGTAAAACACAAAAATGTGAAAATTCATGTAAAACTTATTCTTTGCATCTAGTGAGACTTAAAATAATACAAAACAACTTATCACCTCTGGTGCTTTAGTGGTGTATTGGAACCTTAAAGTATATTAACTGGATTACAACCCCTGGAACTCTACATGAAGCTACGACACTAACTGCATCAGACAGAGCTCAACGAACTTTCAAATCTTGCCAACCGTGCCTACATCAGGCCTTTCAAGTTTGTTCTGATCAGCAAGTCTCTCTCTAGGCAAGCAGCAGTTGTGACAACAGCCAGTCTTTTGTTATGAATCATGCTGATTATGATTTTACTTCTCATTTTAACCTATATTGCTTGACATAAAGTCTATGTGCTATTTACTAAACATCTATCCTGAGCAAGCATATGACAAAATGAGACAAAAAAAAAATCAACATAAAGCTAACTGTTGGTAAATGTAAATAAAATATCACTTATCTTTCAAATATGTCCAACTATTATAAGTGTAAAATATTTAATGCTTCTTGATAAATTTCATAAAATTTATTTTATTCTCGACTTTATTAATAATTATGTTATTTTTAATAATAATGCATTCTACTTGCAGATCTTTTTTTTTTTTATTTTTAGGATGGTGTTACAAAAGTGAAGTTCATTCATAGATAATATTTTTAATTGAATTTATTGAGTTCCCATTTGCTCATATGTCCTTAATTTATTTTCACTAATGGTCCTTAATAATATTTAATTTCCATGTGCAGAAATGTGTATGAACCCTGGGTAGAGTGCTGAGTTTGTGGGTATTTCATTCACTAAAATTATTGGACTTGGGGTAATGAGAACCCTGAAATGGTTAAATCAGTCCTCTTCATCTATAAAAGACAAAAGACATAAAATTAAGCAAGTCTTAGTGCAATTTACTGGTTGATAGCCTTTGGTCACATGCGTCTTCCCCAAACCCCCAGACAATGAATTCAAAATGCTTAAAAACAAAGTTTATTTCTGATTACAAACACCGAGTCCCAGACAAATGATTTCGGCAAGATAGAGCTTTTTCATATTTCAACAGGTGACATTCTGGACTTAAGATATAAAAAAACAATTTAAGATATAAAAAAAATCAAAACAATCCTTCCAGAATCAGTTTGGCAAAGGACTCATTTGACTTCCTATAACCCTGAGTTATCATCATTTTGAATTTTTTGTTTGAAAGTTCACAGTAGAGTTGAAGGCAGTGATATCAAGTAGGATAGGATCAGTTTCAGTAGACCAATTCAGACAGGTTATTTCGAACTTTGAGCTGGGATATTCTATAATCTTAAATGCCAGACATTTTAAGAAACCCATTATTTTATTCTCATGTGCAGATCCTGAAAATTTGAAATAAAAACCTTTCGTTCAAAAGTTGCCGAGTTTTTCATTCTCTAGACGCTTTGAAGCACCCTGTCTGTATACAATATAATTCAGATTTTAAACTCACTTTCATTAATCACAAAGCAGTTAATCAAAATAAATCACATGTGTTTTTTTGTTTGCTTTTTTTTTAATTCTGTGTTTTTTAATTACCTTATATAATTATTCTAATAATTTTTCATAGGCAGCACAAGAACCCAAATTAGAAATTGAAGATCTCTGACAGTACTCTCGCTGCTAAATTCTAGTGTTTTGTTAGCCCTGTTAGTGATAAAGTCACTGAAGTAAGATAAACCTATTTGTTAATTTCTGTATTTTTGTTTTCATTAGCTTGTAACAAGGAAAGCTAAACTTCATCATTCATTTCTGCTTTTCATATTTTTTTCAGTAGAAATGCGTGTGTGTATATATATATTTGTTATTTCTTGCTAGTCTTGTTAATGTTGTAACAAATATTTTATCTTAGATTTATTTTTTAACTCCAAAACTAGAGGTGGAAAAACAAATATTTTGTAATTATGCACTATGTTTGCAGGTGCCTTTTCTTTGTATTGAGTCTGTATGTCTAGCAGTTTTATTAAGAGGGCTCTTTGTTCAAAATCTTTTGTTAGTATTATTAATATTGTCTGTTGATAATGAATATTGCTCAAATTTGTGTGTCTCATATTTCTAAATTTAGATTTTTATATCAGTATGTATACTATTAAAATCTGTGCATGTCACTTTGCTTGTTTGTTGCATAATCTCCTCTAAATGGTGCAGACTTGAATTTCGAGAAAGGTATCCACGATTCCAAAAAATTTCCGGGAAGCCATTTCGACTGTTCCCATCTTCGTACGACTTTAATCAGCCGAGATATTAATTAAACACTAAAAAAATGCTAATTTTTGCATTCTTTTTCTGAGTGGCAGAAATCTTGCGCAGTGGAGATAAAAATGCATTATTCTGAAAAGTATTGCCACTGCTCACTTTTGAATGGTACAGTTTGTTAATCAAAAATTTGTAAGTTTTACAAAATGTGAAAAATAACATTGCCAAATATTAAGCATATTATTATGTAAGGTAATATCCTGACGTGAAAGAAAGCACGCAATTGCATGTGACATCACTGTATGTCAAAAATTTTTCGTTAATGTCAGCATTTTAAATAAATAGCTGGTGTTGGCAGCTTTTTAGTATAGGTTTTGTTTCAGGTTAGTACATATTGAGCAAATGTTGTTATATTGCATTAAATCATGATGTCATACGTATTAAACTAAAATATCAAAAGTTGTTGTTTCCTCATTTGGCAGTAAAAAGAAATTATTTATGAATCGGTTGTTGCTTGGAAAGAATGAACTAATTTCTTTCATATTGAAAATGTTTTCACACATTTGCTTTTCGGGGCTACATAGAACTTACAAATTTGGCACGGCTGCACCCCGCTAGTTCTTTCATATATATTTGAATATTAAAGTTTAGCCTTGGTGGTTGTGTTCATATTTGCACTATCTTGTTTCGCTCAGAAAAAAGGTATCAGTGAGGAGATAACTAATATGTCTAAAGAACAGGTATATACTGAAAATCATCACCATGGGCTGCAGCACATCTAATCTTGAAAAAAAGTTCTCTTGCATGATCAGTTACCTCCATGATATGTCTTCTGTTATTCTCTTGTTCAATTATCATTGCTTAAAAGTTCTCTTGCATGATCAGTTACCTCCATGATATGTCTTCTGTTATTCTCTTGTTCAGTTATCATTGCTTAAAAGTTCTCTTGCATGATCAGTTACCTCCATGATATGTCTTCTGTTATTCTCTTGTTCAGTTATCATTGCTTAAAAGTTCTCTTGCATGATCATTTACCTCCATGATATGTCTTCTGTTATTCTCTTGTTCAATTATCATTGCTTAAAAGTTCTCTTGCATGATCATTTACCTCCATGATTTGTCTTCTGTTACTCTCTTGTTCAATTATCATCGCTTAAAAGCTCTCTTGCATGATCATTTACCTCCATGATTTGACTTCTGTTATTCTCTTGTTCAATTATCATTGCTTAAAAGTTCTCTTGCATGATCATTTACCTCCATGATTTGTCTTCTGTTATTCTCTTGTTCAGTTATCATTGCTTACAACTAGGTGAGCTTTCTTGGTTCAACCATTACTGCCTCCTATGCATTTGTCCCTTTCTACTATCTTGCTACTGCCACTTTTATTTGAACAACCAGTAGTATGTGCAGTTTATTAAAAACTTTATTGTTAATTTGAAAGCAATGGGTTTTAGACAAAAACAAGTTCAACAGCTTCGAGGATAATTTATGAAGAAGAAATATTTCGTATTTGTTGCTTGTGATAAAAATGTAATGCCCGTATTTAATGTGGAGGAATTCTTCATTTTACTGTACGTCTTCTTCCTTCTGTAGGATGCATATTATATCTACATATGAATATAGCTCTCAAAAATTATTTTTTAAAAAGAGTAGTTTGAAATTTAAATATATTATTACAAATGTGGCTAGCAAACGTTAAATACTTACAAAAAACTATGAGAGGTAATAGTTAAGGGGCAATATTTGTAATTAAGATGATGTTATATATAGTTACTGCATAATAATTAAGTATATTTTGTCTTAAATTTGAAAAAATGTAGTAAAACAGTGTAAGTTACTTTATAATGTTGCCTTTGTTACATCAATTTCTGTAACACTGTAAATTACATTGGCATTTTATTTCATATTTCTTTCTTTGTAGTCCTTTGCTTTTCTTTCATTATATTGTAATTGGTTGATTATGGCAAAGCTCATAAGGGCTGCAAGCAGTGCCTTTTGGAGAAAACTTTCTGATAAAAACTGATCCAAATGGAAAAGACTGAATAAAACTCAATATAGTCAACACATTTCTCTGGGAATTGAACTGAAATGAAAAATAATGCTACCAATGTTTGGTAGTGCTATATGTTTGTCCACTGGTGGACTTATAATGTATATTTACCTAAAAATTTTATTTCATTCCCATTGGAACACCCTGTTAATTTGTATATGAGTAATTGTATTAATAATTTTGTAAATAAATCTTTTTAAAATATGCTTAAATTTTTTCACCCTTTTGTGCATTTTTTTCTTTTAAAATTTAATTTGATGTTTGAAAATAAACATCCAAAAGCCTACCAAAATCATTATTGTTCTTTCCACCTCTTTTTTTATTCTTTGAAGGCATTTCACTCATGCTATAGTATATTAATTTATTAAGTGATCGCTCATAGAGCGCTTTACCATTTTCTCGAAAACACATCGTCACAGAATTTGATCTAAACTTCATTCTGAGACTAAAATTTTTGCCGCGATTTGAGAATTTTCAATCGACAAATATCTCTTCTGTTTAATTATAACATCTTCTTATTATACATCACATTTTATTAATATTTTATTAATTGCATATATTTTAGGAAATTATATATATTATTTTTCAGTTATCTAGTTTCTTCAATTAATATTGCCTAAATCCTTGAAAATATTTTACATAAATTTAAAATTATACTAATATTAAATGTTATTCATACAAAATATATATTAGCAGGATTCCACTCTACCGGGAAAACCAGAAAAAGTCAGGGAATTCGAAAATTGCCCAAAAAAGCCAGAGGATTCAAATATTTTAGTCTAAATCTGGAAAAGTCAGGGAATTTCATGCAGCGATCTGCCAAAAAAGCGAGTTTTGCACCAATGTTGGAAGCTGATCACTTTCTTTGTGCATGTTAGCGTCACTCGGGCAGCTGTCATAGAGCCAATTCTTGTATCTCCAAACAGATTGTCTTTTAGAAAAGCAAACCAAGTTTTCAGTAACTTTGGTTCCCAGTAACCTCGAGAATCGAAATACTCACATGCACTTGTGCAGTGCATGTTGAACTAAGAAAATATGTATTCTTGTATCAAACAAAATCGGTTTAATCCTAGTATAGCGGTGTCATGGAATAGCTTCGGTGTACGGTACACAATGGGATTTGGTGACATCATGATGAGCACCAAACAGGCCATTTTGTTGTTGGCGGCAATTTTCAAAATCGTCCCAAGACTGTAGCGCATAGTAGGATTTTACCACAAAATCTTTTAGGTACTTTTTTCCTTTTAAGAAATGCCTTATTTGTCATTTTGCAGTAAAATAAAAAAATAGTAATCAGTCATCTAGGCTAACCATTTAATATAACTATTCGCCAAAATATCGTTGATTATTGTAATTCAGTTTTTTTAATTATTTTAATATTATTCATATCATTTAATGTTGCTTCTTCACCTTAAATTTATTTAATATTAATAAATGCTTTCAAATTTCAGGAAATTTTCTCTAGCATAATCCTGAAACTAATTCTAGCAGTATGATGACATAACATCACGAAATTCAATGCACATATTTTTTGCTTATGCATTCAGCTAAATAAATATAAAATACCTAAATTTATTTTAAAATATCATTAAATAGATTTCTTTCTTTCGTTTAGCTGCAAAATGTCAGCAAAAAAAAAAAAAAAACATTTTTTATCCATATTGAGCAGATTCTGATTTCAATTCTTCAGTAGAGAAAACAACTCCTATAGTTAATAACAGTAATCGTTGAAGATAATATATAAGTCATATCAAATAGGCAAATTTTTGTGTTTTCAAGTGGTACCATAATTAATTTACCTCTTAGCACAGCCAAAGTGCATTACGCGAATAGACTGGAATTTTCTTAAAACACACCTGGAAAAGTCAGGGAATCTCATTCTCCTGTTTGAGTGGCAACCCTGTATTAGCCATTTTAATTATTATGCTAGCAATTTAAAATTCATTTGTATATGATGAATGTTAACACGATAAATGGTGCATAATGCAACAGTGTATTTTTTGTAATAAACACTTGAGTGTAACTATTCAATACTTTGCAATATACTCAAAGTCAGTTTGACTGTGCACAATAAATGGTAGGTATACGACACGTCTAGTTCGTCGTGTCCCATAGAAGCAAAATCAACAAGTGATTGACGAAATTTAGTGTGCATTTTTCATGTCTCGAAGCACGGACTTAGGATGTATATTAGATGTATATGTAGTCTTGTTCTAACATAGGAATTTTGACACAAAATCAGACTTTTCCTAAAATAGCATAACAATTTTTTTCCACATTTTGATTCTACGACTCGAATTATGCCGAAATATTAAATTTTGTAAAATTAAATGAAAACCTTACCAAGAATTTCAAAAAATTAATTTTGGTGCACTTTCTTTCACTAATTTTCAGTTCATTCCAAGAATTATTCATTTGGCAAAATTCTTAATTTATGGTAACCTACTTTCATTTCCCTTTTGTGCAAAAAAGGTGCATCATTCACTCTTTTGAATAATTTTAAGAAAGTGCATAAAACACATTTAGCATTATTATCGCTCATAATTAGATTCAAAATTTCAAACTGCACTATTATATAAATTCACATCTTGGGAAATTTTTAATAATTTTTTTTGCAGTCTTGCCTAGAAATACATCTACTTTAACATGACTGTAAAAACTGTATAGGTTACAATTCAAAAGGTTTTTTGAAAATTTATAAAAATTGCTAAAATATAGAAATTTTAAAATGAATTAGAACATATCTGCAAATTTTATTTGGATTGAACCTAAATTTTGAAAAAAGGAATCAAGTTTAATAAAGGAGTTATTAATAAATATATACCAAATTCAATCAACATTGAGGAGCTAAAACTTTGACAGCTAATTTTTTAAAAATTACTTGTGTGATTTTTACTAAACTTGGCACAATTTGAGTAATGAAATCGAAATATATATATATATATATAAATAGGTATGCCATTTTCAGAAAAGGTCTGATTTTGTGTCAAAATACCTATGTTAGAACAATACTATATGTAAATCTAGTAATATCCTTAATCACACTTTTGAGACATCAAAAACTTAAATTTACTCTAAAAACTATCACCTTTTTCTCTCTCTCTCTCTCTCTGTGTGCGCGTGCACCTGTGTAATAAATAGCATATAGGACTTGTTTCAGGAGCATTATATTAAGAATAATGTTTAAATTTTATAATTTTTAGGAAGGGAATATAGAAACTTCTGCTATTCTGATTTATAACTATTTTCGATTAAGAGTTTTTTCACTAATAATTTTTCCTTGTATTTGTATTTAAAAAAAATTTTTTTTTAATCAAACGAAGTCATGTGATCAAAGTGACATAACATTTTTACAGACATTTTGATCATGTGTCTAAAATGTTTAACCTTATTTAATTCATTTCTAAAACTAGAAATCACAGATCTGTAACCAGTCAGTCGAGAGAAATTTAATCATGTAATGTTTGTAAATATCCCTTGAAGATACATAACAAAGTAACACTACAAAACTAACCAAAAAATTACATAGCAATGATTCTTTCTATTGTTTACGATTAAATTACTGAATAAGGGCTATCTGCCTAAAGGGTGGACTTTCTAAGGGAACTTGGCATGTCTTTACATTACAGATGGGAAAAAGCCACCTATGCAGCCAGCCCATTTACCTGAGTTTCAACCCAGGTCAGGCTACTAGTATTCAACAGTCGTAATCACTTGGCAATTAGTGGGGGGCTTTCTTTTGTTTAAATTAATAATAATAATAATGCAATAAATAATTTTGTTAGAATATATTTTAATGATTTATTATAACACCTTATATCTTGTTTTAGAATAATCTTGTAATAAATTGCTGAATTTTGTACATAAAATGATATTACTTATTATTGCCAATTGTTGGGGAATTACTGATAGGAATGTGTAACAGTGTGTAATGGTTAGTAGTTCTAAAATGACTTATTTTTAGTACTTTTGGTTTATGCCACTTCATCCAAGGATACAAGCAAAAGATGTAATATATAGTGTTCCTTTAAAATGGACACTTCAAGGCTGTTATCGCCTCCCTGCTCCATTTGTGATTGTAATGTATGCCATTATCATAGCAATTTCTTTCACAATTTCAGTTGAGACTAAAGTTTTTCAATCCTTATTTGTGCAAAGCTTTCAGAGCATCAGTTAAAGCAATTACATCAAACACAAACACAATCTGATTTTCAATTATTGTAATAATTTTATGAAATATTGATGCCTACGTGTGAATGAAATGCGGCCAGGTTTCTGCCACTGGATTTTCAAAATAAGCATAAGATACTTTTTTTAAAATTGAAAATAAGCCTTCAGGGGTAAAAACATTTAGAATAACCCTTTCAATGATGGGAAGTAATGCTAACCATCTTGGTTTGTGAATATTAGGTTTTACTGAAAATTCCGTTTCTACAATGTTACAGAAATTTCTCAATTTTCTACTCTAACAGTAGAAGATTTAAAGTATATCTTAAAAATAATCATTTCTTTATCAAAGGGCAAAACATCAGATGAAATTGTGTTATGGATAATATGCACTGCACATCCAACGCTAATCAAAGCATAGTTAAGATTTCGTTTCAGTTTTAATAAAAACATTATTTTTCTCCACGTCGAATCAGGTCTTCCACAGTTAGAAATTAGTATTATTGGCACAAAAACCAAGAAAGAACCAAGAATTTTAAATTATTTTCTCTAAGAAAGTAGTAAAATGTTTTCATGAAGCAAAACAAGCTGATGGAAATGAAATGGGAGAATAAAATTAAACAACACAAACCATATGCTGCAACTCTCGTTCTCATGGTTACAAAGCAAGCCAAGTGGTAGAAACTGACACTTAAGTTTCCATTTTAAAGTAACTATAGCCTGAGGCATCATGAGGCTTGTGCTACTCCAGGCAATATGTCGGTAAGAGAAGTTAAAAAATCTAGCCAGTTCTGAGAATGCAGGTTTGATGCCTTAAGGCTTAGAGTTGTTTGAATGTTTTCTACCTCTTTTCTGACAGATGCAATATTAGTTACTCTCTGCAATGCCACTTAAGCTAGATACTCATTAATCAGATATTTATGTGACTGCTGCAGTATATGCCATACTGATAATTTGCTGCAGCTGTAGATGGGATAGGAAAATAACTAACACTATCAGCAATGCAATGATCAAGTGAATTATGCTTGACAAAAAATTAGTACTCTTAACTAATTTTTCAAGGGAAAGAACACTTTCAGAAACATTCTATAATCCATGGATGAATTTAAAGTTAAGAAATGCCCTAGTATTTAAAAAGTTTATAAAGGATAACTTAGCAAAAAAAAATGTGGTTGCCTTTTCAAAACATGCATGTATTATTATAGTATTGGATTAAAGCAATAATAGGGATTTAAAATTTTATTCATGAACAACATTCAATGATAACAAACCACTTTTAAATATATTTTTTCCCAATAAACACACTTCCAAAAATTTTGTAAATTAAATAATTTGTAAAAAATAAAATGTATTTTTTCACAAATGCATAAGATGATGCTTGAAATAATATAACAATACTATAAAAATAAAAAGTAATGCTATTCAATAATATTACACACAATTGCAGGGTAATAAAAATTAATGAAGCAACAAAATATTTTTAAAATGTCATTGCATGAAACATGTTTAATAAAAGTGCTTACAAATTTTTTACCTTTTGGGCACTTGTTATAAAAATTATCTGATTAGTAGAACAGCCTGACACAGAAATTTATGAAATTCAACACTCTGATAACAGTCAGTGCCTCAAAGGTATTAAAATTGAGTACTTCTAGCATTTTTTTAAAATCATAATTCAAATTGTATGATATAATATAAACACAATTATCACTCACCTGAACATTATATACTAAAAAACATGCATCACAACTTTCCACTGCAAAGACAACATTAATTTTAATAAATAAAAACATGTATAATTCAACTTCTTTCTCTCCTTTACAAGCAACTGGAGATTCGGATGTATACATGATGTTCTACCAAAACCAACTTTACAAAATTTATATTAATACATGATTGACAAACATTTGTAGGCACTGTAACTGTAATAATCATTCAAACTTATAATGATGGGAAAACAATGCAAAATGATTTAGAAAACTATTTTGAAAAACAAGTTTACATAAAAGAACTATGTATTCCATTTTAATACTGATTCACGTGATTTAACTCTATTATGTGGTTAAAAATTATAACATTTCCAATGCGTGCAAAATAAACCATGCTTGTTTTCTAGTTTGTGGATGAAGCATTATACAAGTTACACGATATTTTCAGAAAGTAATCTCCGCCAAAAATTTGCTGTATAACCATCTTATACACAATGCAATTTTCCATTGTTTTCTGTCACCATTTAATTTGTCCAACATGAGAATTTAAATTATGTGCAGTACATTGCAGAGCATGGCTGTGTAGCGATTAATGACTGGTTAGAAAAGACTAATGACTGGTTCATTCATTAAAGAAGTCAAGCATTACTTAGAACAACAAAACCTGAGCATTAGAGTTCCTAATTCTCAATAATACTCCAAAACACAGAACTAAAACCCTCACAACATTGCATCCAAATGTAAACGTTTTATTCCATCCACCAATTACACCACTTCCTGAATCCAAACAAAGGACCGTAAATCACTCTAATGCATCACAATTAACTTTATGCTCAGGTTTTGTTGGAATGTAAACATGCCAGGCATATTTACATTCCATCAAATAAAGCATGATACAAGTAATGGCAGTTTGGATTCAATTCAACGAAAGACACTGGAAAAGATTAAACTCGCATGGGAACAAGTGATTTCATCAACAATTAATGCCTGCTGGCATTGGCACTGGCCAGATGTTGGCTGCAATTTTATACAAATTGCAAAAGCAATATGCGATGAAAGATTTTCAGACATGGAAGCAGGAGAGATTAAAAAATTTGTTGATAAATGAGAACCTGCCAACTGTGAAAGCAGTGACAGTGAAGAAGAAAAAGAGCCTTTAATGTACAAGAAGTTAAACAAATTGTTAAAAAGGCACAGGAATAGTCTGATTTCATAATGGAGATTGGTTCAAATGAAGAAAGAGGAGGGCACTTGTGAAAGACATTGAAAAACTTTGCACTCCTTACCGTGAAACATTAATCAGTTGCATCAGAGCAACTCTAAGCAAAAATCACAAGCTATTTAAAAAAATAAGTGTATCGTGTATCTACTTATTAAGCAATAATAGAAATCCTTTTAATTAACATTTGCTTCATTTTCCTCTTTTAATAACAATAACATTCAGGTTTCTATAAATTATACATACTATCTTAATCTGAATACCTAACCCCTTTTTTTGCATATTAAGCGAAACGTGGCTGACGTAACCCTGTATTCGCCAAGGATTTACTATACTTCCAGTTACAAAAAATGTTTTAATTGAGAAAAGTAATCTTTTTTAGCATTTTGAAATTTAAAATATTACTTTTGTAATCTAATATTTTGTGTGTTACAGAGCTTATATTTAAGAAAACTGTATTTGTTATAAAAAGTAAAATACAAAAAGTGTGACACCTGTATGACAAAAATTGACCTAGATATTCGCTACTAAAGTTGCAAATCACATTCAAGGACTTCACAAACTGAAGAGTGAAATGTTTGTATTTGTACATGACTAAAAATAAAATATCAGTTAGAGCAACAGTTAATAGAGCAAATTATCATAGAAAATATCAATACAATTTTGTAATCAATGTACTTTTCTCGAAACTGGAGATTTTACTTGTAGAATCTTATAGAATCCGTTGTTCTAGAAAACATGCAGGTTTCAGTATTGACATGTAGCCAACTAGTAACATTATTTGCATTAATTAATAATAATATTACTAGTTTAATTTTTTCATGATTATTAGATTATAATTCGAAAGTAATAAAATGAATGAGAATACTAATAACGTATTTTTAGCATTTGAAAACTTAAAAATATTTCTTGTGTGAAAAATTCTTTCAGCATACCAAATGTAACAAAACTACAAATTACAGATACTAGTAAATCACAAAATAATATTAGTAAATGGAATTTAAAAGGAAAAATCAACCTCAGAGTATTCTGATTTATTTATTAATCAAACCCGCAATGCAAACTGAGTGATGTCAAAAATAGCAAATTTTGAAGTTAAACATTGTGATCATTTTTGTCATAGAATCAAACTTTCTGCGTTTTACTTTTTATAATGAGTATAACACTTTCCTAAATATATATATTGGAATATATAAAATGTTAGATTTCGTATTTGACACAAAACTAATTTTTAAAAATTAAAAAATACAAAAAAAAATCTGAAAGATTTCAAATTTTAAATTATGTTTAAAGGAGCATTTTTTTAACATTTTGTGTGTTACCTTTATTTATTCCATATCATGTTCTTCGCACTTAACCCTTTGCAGCACACTACCTTTTAAAGTTGGAATTTCAATAAAAAAATTGGTAGGCAGTCTAAGCAGGCCCAGATGAGTACACAGGTAAAATTTTGTAAACATAGCACTTACAGTTTTAATTCTGTGGGTGTGCCCAGAACGGGCATACTGATTTGATTGAATAGAGCTTCGGAAAGAGTGCTGAAGCGGGCATTGCTGGGAAGCCTGTAATAGAGTAAAAGATGATTTAAAAACACTAGATTCTGATAATCGTAGCAGATTTGGCATTGCCCATGGTGCACCATGAGAAGGCCTGCTACTCTACATCCCCCAAAAAAAATTAAAAAAGAAAAGAAAAAACTTCTCTTGGTTATATAATGACATGCGTAAAAATGAAAAAAAAAAGTAACTTAGTCAGGCCTCTCCGATCCATTTTCAAAATATTTAAAAATCATAAAAAATAAAACAATATTATTATTATACCTACAATTAAGAAAATGTAATCTATGAAATAAAATTAAATAAACATCTACAACTCAAAACTATCAAATCGTAGCGAAGAAAAGTTCTTTCAACAAAAGCGGAAGACAAAAAGCACTACTCTAGTGAAAATCAAAGAGCTAACTGATAAAATTACCCCTGACCTTCAGAAAAACACCCCAACAATTTCTTAGCCCTCCAGAAACAAACAGGAAATGAAACACAGATGTGCAATTATCCTTCTGTACTGTGGGAAACAAACATACAGTTCTATGTCTAGCCTCAGCGGCGCAGTGTGCCCATTCTGGGCTCACCAGCTGTTTGTCGTTAGATATTAGGAAAGATATCAAGGTAAAAATTTAAAATTAATATAGGAAAAAGAGGTCAGTTTTCAAGGCTGTAGCCTTGAAAATAACAGACATTTCTTTTCAAACAATTCATTTTATATCTTAAAAAAATCTTGAAGATTTCTTTGAAAAATGTGGGTTTTAAAAAACTAAACATGGCTGAAATGCATGGAGTGATTTTTGTTTTGATGCTATCTAATATTAATAAAGAAGGTCAAAAGAAACCTATAGTAATATATAAAATCTTTTTCATTCAATTTTTCTCTGTGTACACAGGAAAAATTTTAGGTGTGCCCAGACTGGGCACACCGTGCCGCAAAGGGTTAAACCATAAAATTTGTATTAACCAAGAGCAATATTGCGAGCAAATTAAACCAAGAGCAATATTGCGAAATAATTTTAAAGTGAACATATCTTTAGAATTTCGGATTAACAATCTCACGCGCTGGAGATAAAAAAAAATTCTGTGCAACGTTGGCATTGCTTGCTTTGAAATCCTTGAGTTTGTTAATAAAAAATTCATTAGTTTTACAAAATATGAAATTGATAATAAAACAAATTTTAAATTTGGGTTTCCAGATGCCTATATTCGGGTGAAAACGTTCAATATTCAAAACTTGATGGCTCTAGGTACCGTTGTTTTATCACAACGTGAGAAACATATATACATTTATGCAGATTCTTCATTATTTAATTTCTTTAAATATACTACAGGGCGATAATATTTGGTGGCAACAATCTGAAAAAAGTGAATCGATGCAAAATGCCAAAACCAAATCAATAGTCCTTCTGGGCAAATTGCCCCTTTGGACTAAAAAAAACATTGTTATTTCTTACATTAATATTATATCATTTAAAACATTTTTGTTACTGGAATATACATTTACGCCAAACAATTGCAAAAATAAAGGCCAGGTAAGGTCTTTTATGAACAGGGTGTATATACATTCATTTATACAGAAGAGACTTCAGTAAGCCTTAAATTGTAACCAATGTAAAATAAAAATAAATTTAGTTAACAAATATTAGATAAAAGTTTAAATGATCAAAATACATCACATATGAAAGCACATATTTTGAATGATCTGTGACAGATGGAGTTAATACTTTATAAAAGTCAAAAGGCATAAGGGAAAGAAAAATTTTGTAGTTGTGGTATATAATGCGTGGCATTAGAAACATCTTTCATTAGTCATACAAATATTTACAACAATTAAACTAATAGTATCCTATCATATAGAATTTTTATTGTTCAGTATTTACAGTCACGAATGGTTCGCAAATATTTTTCACAGAGGATCGAAATACATAACATTTCATTAATGGAACAGCCCATGAGATGAAAATATCATGGCAGGAAAACTGAAATTATGTTGCTAAGGACGTTTCTAATATCAAAATTTAATTTTTTTTCAAACAATTTAAGATTTCTATTTTATAAGGAACATTCACAACTATTCATTAGCTTTGTTTATTAGGTTATTACTCTGGCTATTCAATTTTGCAGTTAACTTTATCGAGAACAACGGTAACTTCATCTGTTCTTTTACTTTTTACGATATTAATTATAACTATTAATATTAAATTTTTAGTAATACTGCAGAAAACCTACTGATTTCAAGCATCGAAACTTAAAATAAGGTTGCTCCTTTAACCTATTCAAAATATTTTTTCAAAGAACACACATCACATTTGCTTTAATCTCTAGCATCGTAAAAATAATTCAAGTAATCAAATTTTTGGCACTTTTCACATATTAAAATATATAATTTTCCCCTTAAATTAATTTCAACAGAAAAGGGAAATACAGTAATATGTAGTTCATTAAAACATAATAAAATAATTGTATATAGTTGTGATGTGCACCAATAATGCATAAGTTAAAAGTAAATTTTACCACAGCTGGAAGCAAGCTTATACATATGAAGTTAGAGCTAGCAATTGCTTATGCACATACATATATATATATATATATTTAGAAACTGATTCACACACTTTTCTTCTTGTTCACTGATTTCATGAAAGTATTTTTATACAAGTATTTTTATTAGAAATACTTATTGTCAGCTGTATCACATATATAAAAGACTTGAACATACTACATTCAACATTTCATTGAAAACACAACAAAATCATTGTCTGAACCTCAGTATCAAACACATTTCATACAAACACTGAATAACGTAATTATAAATTAGTGCATATTTAAAAAGAATTATTTAGAATCCTTTCTTAATAATTAAAACTATCCTAAGTACTTATATACTAAAACAGTTCTATTCAAATAAGTATATCTCTCCTTCTCTCACTATATATGACTACTGTCATAATTTAAAATTAAATATTTTTAGTATAATATGCATTTTATTAAACCACTTATTGGTACCATACGTGTTACTGATAATGATGCATAATGTTACACATGGAAATGAGCATGTAAATTGACTAAATCAGAACAAGATACTTCAGTTCAACAGCATAATTGGGAAATATCTATAAAAACAATAAATTTATAACAATTATGCAGAATTTGAAAATTTGGTTCCTGTTTCTATACATTTTTATAATACTGTTCATTCTACTTTCAGCTCATGAAATATCTGTAAGAACATTTAAGTAAACAGAATGAAGCAAGAGCAGTTAAGAAAATCTTAAATCAGCAATATAAAAATTCATGTTGTGTTAGCAGTGTAGCATCTAACTAAACTTCCTAAATAAAATTATTACATTAAATTTTTAGTAAGAGTAAAGTTTAAAAAAAATTAACAGTAATTAACATATAGCTTGAAAATTCCAGTGTTTAGAAGTACTTTAAATTATTTCCCATGGAACTTTGTAATTAACTTTTTCACAGTGATCTTTAATCTTTATACTATCGAAGTATATGCATTCAATATTAAAACTAAAGAAGAGTCTTACATTCAATCCATCATTTTACATAAGAGATATGCCAATATACTATTTACAAATGACAAAAACATTTTTAATAATCTATTACACACGAAGAACTACACCTCGAAGAAGGGAGAAATACCTTATACACTCCCCCTTTTAATGGGCGACTGGGGTTATGGGGGCCAAATCCCGGTGGTGGAGAATCATCATCCACCACCATTTTAGTTCGGGTGCCAGTTGTAGAGACATTAGGATTTTTTGAAAGCAGAAGATTTGAAAAATGAGCAGCGCCTTGGGCAGGAATCGAACCACAGACCTCTCGGTTATGGGTCGAGCATGCTGACCACGGAGGCGGGAGAAATACCTTCTAACTTAATTCTCTTTGCTTTCAAAATGGTATTTCCACCATTACAAAAATCCCATTCCTAGTATAATAAATTATTGAAAACATTTTCATCACTTATAAACATTCTATACATATATTTGTGCATTTGATGAAACTGTACACATACTTTTTTTTTTTTTTTTTGTATTTTTTTTTTTTTTTTTTTTTTTTTGGTATGTTCTATCCTTATATTAGTAGTCAGGCTTGCATTAGCACTTCCAGCATATATATTTTTAATATTTTACACTCAAAGAGAATCTAATTTTACAGCACATGGTGAAAACGAACTAAATTATATAACAAAATTACAAATGTTACATACATATAAAACAACTTTGTTCAATATACATCCCAGAATTTATACTTCAATTTGAAACCCCCCCACACACACAAAAAAAAACTAAGCATGTCTATTTTAAATTTATAGCTGACAAAAATAAATAATAATATGACAAATTAAATTTTAATTAAAAAAAGTTATGTTCTAGTACTATCATGTGCCATGCAATTAGAAAAGAGTATATGGAGCAAAAGAAAATTATCATGCTATATCTACTATTGGAATTTCATTTCAAAGAATGAGACTTTACACGAGTTTAAAAAGTAAACACCGTAATTTATTTCCCAACACAGAATAGCTTTAATTTTACTTTATTTGCCTGCATTTCTTTTCAAATATCTTATCTATATTGACTGCAGTTTCCCTTTTATTTGCTTACATCATTTTTCCCCCTTATCTACATTTACTACAAATAAATTTCCCTTCTATTTGTAAGATTATAAACTGTATGTAACTGCATATTTCATGTATAAATTTATCATATAAATTATGGTAAACTTATCATAGATTTCTAAATACTGATCTGACTTCTTGATTTTAACAATTATATTAAAGGTAAGTTATTATTTCAATAAAATACAAAAATATTTCTAAAGACTGAAATTCATAAGCTATATATATTAATCATTACTGTGCAAACATAATATATGCCAGCTTCCAAAGCATTTTGAAATTTGCAGGTTATATTTTAATCATTAAATCACTTCTCTTTTGTTTATAGCTTCTGTTCTTGAACATATGCTTTAGAAAAATCGAGCATATTTATGCTTTCCGTACATATTTCACACCAGGGAAAGACTGTATTGCTTTCATCATATGGTTGTGCTCTTTTTGGCAGTGAAAAATACAAAATGCATTTTAAAAAACCAAAATTTTCACAATCATATCACTGTTCAAAATTATTAATTTTCCAATTGTATTCAGTTATATTTGTTAATGTTAAATATATTTTTAATTAAATGTTCAAAGCTAAATAAATGTAACCATGACTAAAATTATAAGGTTTATAAAATCGAGAATAGAAATTCTTGGCTTTCGGTATAAAAACAATCCACAGCAATGAACGATACTGGTAATTTCAAAGAATTCTCAAAATTTTTAAGAATAACACTTTTCATAAATAAGTTACATCATTAAAAATATTTTATGTACACTATACATAAACTAATTACAAATGTAATGACATTAATACTGAATGAATTGTACACATACATAGAACAAAAATGAATCAGAACACTAAGTATATTACTTCCTAATGAAATAAAGACTTTCCAAATTAATTACTCAATTCATACAGAACTGTACAATATATACAAAGCAGCAACTAGTATCCTAGAATATGAAATTAAAGCTCATATTATGAATTTGGAAAGAAAAAAAAAAAGAGGAAGAAAAGAATGAAAGGAAGGAACAGGAGCAATGAGTTGGTTACTCCACTGAACCCCCCCCTCCAAAGAAATATATATTTTATTATCAGCTTTTAATTTTTTACTCAGGTTTATTTTTCATGTGCTTCTGTCTTCATCACCCCCTTTTTTTTCTTTTGCTCATTTTGGTAAAATTTGCACAAAAACTATTTATCACTTTATTGCCCCCCCCCCAAGAATATTCCAACATTATGAGGGAATACTAATAAAGATGCAAGTACACTGAAAACATTTCAAATTGAATTACTTCCCACATATGAACACTTGCGCTACGTCTATGAAATATACAAAATAACATTCAGTACAAATTTGGTTAATATTTATAAAACAATGAGATGATAATCACTGGGCTCAAAAAGTTAACATTGTACTTAAAATGTTTAAATATGATACATATTATGAATAAGGTAAAACTGAATTTTTGTAGCAACTTGGACAAACAATCAACAACAATAATAATAGACAAGCAATAACAATTTTGCAACAGTTTCAATGGTGCTATTTACAGTTCTCCAAATCCTTCCTTCATTTCTTTCTCCTTTCATTAGATACATATATGAATAAAAGTATGTAAATTATAAAGTTAGTAAAAAACATTTTACTCTTAGGAGAATCATTATGATTAGATATTCAATCATTACAAACTAAAACTGTTAAGTTACACAGACATAAACAAAACGGACATAAATTTAGTAAGCTAAAATTGATCAAAATGCTGACAACACACAGTAAATTATCACAAAAGCAAATTAATTGCACAAGCAAATGAAAAAGGGAAAAAAATCGTATTTTAAATATACATTAAAATTTTTTACATGTTGATATATCACTACAAGAATTCAGACTGAAATATATCATAAAACACACGCACATATAGATATATATATCACAGTTGCCAAATTTGAAACATAACAAACCCGGGATTCTCGAAATGAAAATGAGACTTTCTACGATACTTTCATGTTGCATTGCGAAACCATTTCAAACTTGGCTTAAATTCACTTTTATAATGAATGATTCAGGTTACTGACCTATTGAAAATGATTCTGATATACAATATATCAATTAGACATAAATTGTATGCTTCTTAACTTACTTTATTCCTCTCTCCCCACTCCCTTTTGTGTGTGTCTGTGTGCGAGCGTGTGTGCATGTGTTATTTTCTTACATTTTTATACTTAGAAAATCCTCAAACACTTTTAAAAATTAAGCAAATAAAATTTACAATTAATGTACACCATGCACAATGAAAATGGGACAGTTCTATATATACCGTTCTATTGGGCCGATTAACGAAATTTAACTTGCGTTTTTAATGTCTTGAAAGCGCAACTGAGGATATTATATTAGATTTATATATAACACTTTTCTAAAATAAGTATTTTGACACTCTGACTTTTTCTGAAATGACATACCTACTTTCTTCCACAATTCTGCAAATCAAGTTATGCCAAATTTTGTAAAAATCGCATGAGTAGTTTTTAAAAAATTAACTCTCAAAATTTTAACTACTCAATGTTAATTGAATATGGTGTATCTTTTTTTTATTAAACTTACTGGGTTCCTTCTTTCACAATTTGAAATTTAGGTTCAATTCAAATAAAATTCGCACCTGTTTTCCCATTTGCTTTTTAAAAATTTGTATTTTTTTTTTTTGTAGTTTTTATATGTTTCTGAAACAAAATTTGAATTAAAACCTATAAAATTTTTGCCATCACCTTAAAGCAGATGTATTTCTATGCATACCTGCAAAAAATTAGAATCTTTTATTTATAATTTCTGAAGATACACATGAATTTATGTGCTGGCACATTTTGAAATTTGGTATATTTGCTAAAAGTGATAACACCAAAATGGTTTATGTACTTTGTTAAAAGTAACTAAATTAATGATGCATCTTTTATTCTACTCGTGCACAGTGAAAGGGAAGGAAATTGGTTAACATAAATTAAGAATTTCACTAAGTGAATTATTCCCGTCACAAAATGAAAAAAGTGCACCAAGACAAATTTTAAAATTTCTCGGCAAGTTTCTCATCAAACTTTACAAAACTTAATATTTAGGTAGAATTTGAGTTGTAGAATCGAAATACAGAAAAAAAATCATCAATCAATTCACAGAAAGTCCAATTTTGGATCAAAATACCTATGTTAGAACAATGCTATATATAAATCTAATGTATATCGTAAGTCGGGCTTTCAAGACATGAAAAAAGAAGTTAAATTTTGTCAATCGGCCCAATAGAATGGAAGATATAGAACTGCCACCACTCCTGTTTTGGGTGCAAGATGTACATATTATAATCATCAACGCGTGCACACTGATGATTAATTTTATTTATTTATTACTGCATACATAAACTTAGTAATGTGCCACATATCAATGTGATGCAAAAATTTAAATGTTATAGTAACTAATTAAAGATTGACTTAATCTTCATGAGAAATTCTACAAATGTTTACAGTATATCAATCTATTTCAGATTAAATAAAATTTAATAAAGAAAATTACCCTAAAAATCACTATGGATGGAAAATGGAATTTGCACAATTAAAATTTCAATAATTCAATAAATTTCACTTATTACTAGGAAACATTTTCTGAGGTAAAGGTTAAAAATTTAAAATCAGGAGATTCTGTGATCCCGATTATTGGTATCTATGATGCATACACATAAATTTACAATTCAACTGTTTTAATTTATATAACAGTTCTCTAAACTATGCTACTATAATACAAAATTTATATGATTAAAATCAATAAATAAGTATAACCTAATGCCTGACAACAGCATAATGTTTATCACCTCATGATCTTAGTGCTTAGATGTAGCAGTGAAGAGTTTATAATTTGGCGAAAGCTGAACAGCTGAAAAAAAATAACAAGTAATCCCCCCAAAAAATTTAAAACTACCATTTGAGAAAGAGCATAATTTTTAAACTAAACCTAACTACCAGGTATAGATATTGTGTAATGTTCTTACACATAAATAATATTTAAAAAAAAACATGCAACAGTGAAGAATATATGAGAATGTGCTTAATGGCTAAATGTCTATCTAATTTTTTCCAAATATATCTTACAAGTCAACAAGAAATAACATTCTAGGAAGACTATTTCTATATGTTTATGGCACTAGATAAATATTCTCGAAAGAATAACTTTCAACATTTTTTTTTTTACACTTACATTTCTCTTTTTGAATATATCAATTTATTGCATAATATTACATAAAATGTAGATCTGTAAATGAAATAAATTACCTCAAGCCTATTAATAACAGTAAAGGATAGATTTGTCTGCAAGGCAGTTTCTAGTAGCACCATTCTACAGGTATGATGAATACTAGTTTTTGTAATTTATTGAAGACTAGAATTGATAACATATTTTGATATACAATTTAAGGATGAAAAGAGATCAGGGGGAAAAAATCTCAGTGTTAAATAGGAATTATGTGCTTTTGGAGTTATGTTGGTGTTGGACCAGAAGCTTCACCTGATTCTACTGCATCTTTACTTGGATCCAAATAGTTATAGAGTGGAAACTCACAAAACAATAAAACTTTAAATAAAGTTGGAATGTCTGCATACACAGTGGGCGGTAAAGGTATCAGTGGACTGGTGGTGGCTTTATAAATTCTGTATTCCTCAATGCTGGAAGAAACAAAAAAGAGAGAGAAAAAAAACATTTTAATAAATGATACAATATAAAAAATCAAATTACATAAATCAATATAATCATACTTCAGTATAAATAATGGAAATTTTTAAAATATTCTAGTAATACATTTAATACTGTAATTTAATACTAGTAATACATACATACATCTCTTTAAAAATCCAAAGCTTCAAAATGATTTTATTAATGATATGGCCTATGTAGGTTTTCCTACAGAAGCATGCAATATGTGGCTAAAGAAAAGAGAAATCAGGCTAAATTTCATCCCACTCTACTGTTTTAGAAAGAGTGAACAAAATAGATAAATGGCCAGATTCCTCACAGTCAGTCTATTAAGAGATGGAACCAAACGGCTTTCAAGCACATGATCACAGCAAGACAGAATTTAGAAAATTGTAAATGCCAAGAGTAAAAAAAAGATTTTTATAAAAACAGTAATTGACAAAATATATAAGGATAAACAATATTTTAAAAGATGTTGAAGAGGACAAACAGTAAAAGACAAGTGTCAACGATGGAAAAGGAATCCTGTGGATGTTCTATCTTCTAGCTTTAGGCTTTTACATGACTAGTAATTCTTTCTTTTATAATGTCAATAATAAAATGTGAATGCATTTTAGCAATAAAGTTTTCTATTATAATAAAAACACACATTCCTTCAGTGTAATGTTAGTATTAAAGGTGAAAAGTAAAACATTTAAGAAGCTAACAACGCTTAAGATTTATAGTGCCTTGGTTATAGAGTTAATTATTTAATGAGATAATTCATTTCAGAAATAGGCTTTATAGTACACTTTTGCTCTCTACTGAAATTACGCAGCAACAATGCATGAATGATAAACTCACAAAAGTATGAAAAATAATGGACCCACAAACGAAACCTCAGAGTCCCATAGGAAGCTTTTCATGATGATCATATTTTGCATATTCAAATTTAAAAACTGTTCGAAATAATTAAGCTTATTCTGAACAGGACAATATTTCCATTGCAAATTTTATGAACAAAATATATTATAATGCTTTTATAATATATTAAAAATTTGTAAATCTACTGCAGTAAACAGCTATTTTACAGCTATGAATATCAATTTTTTTTTCTTTTCATTTTATTGCTAAATTAACAGACAATAAAATTAACCAACACTTAAGTATAACTCAACTTTAAAAAATATATAATTTAACTTTGTAAGCATTAAAGAATCACTATCACTATACAATTCGCATATTGTTAACGAAAAACAATACTAATTTCTCTTTTAACTTTAAATAAATAGACAAAGATAATTATATCATTTCAAAACACAAAAATTATATAATTAGCAACAGATAAGAGATTTATCATATCTGTTATTAGCTAAATAAATAAGGGGATAAAACCACAGACCCTTAATATTAATTTTGCTTGATTCTTGGAAGATTCAGCTGACTGCTTTAAAATTGTCGCCATACGTAATATGGATATGAATCAGATATTCCATAAAATCATTACTAAAAAATTAATCTTTCTTGAGGGAATTAAACAGAAGTAATAGAAGTCTTTTTAAACAGAAAACTTTAATTGAGCTATAATTAACCATAACTGATGTTATTAACTAATAGCATAGTAAAATACGAATTAATAGCACTCATGCCTAATTCTTAAATTTCTTTAATTTTTAGAAAAATGTAAGCTTTTTCATCCTTCATTTGTCATAACATTAAAAAAACAAGTATAAAAATTTACTTGAGAAAATAAGATTTAAGTCACATTGTTATTTATACACTAAAATCTCTGTCTAAATTTACCTTACTGATGTACAGAATATAGCAAAATTTAACTAGTATTATTTACTTTAGACAAAATTATGAAGCTTATGTAAATTAAGTATTTAATAGTAAACAAATTAGACATTAATTAATCAATATCAACAGAAACCAGCAACAAGAAATTTGTTGTGAAAAAAATCAAGCAATAAAAAATTACATACTTTCTGAACCTTTCATCAGCATTCCTTTCCAGCAAAGGAATGCCACTAAGGAAAAGAATGATAGCAGTTGTAAAAATTGGACTCAAAATGGCAACCCATTCGACACCTCGAATAGCATTTACTGAAATTACAAAGATACCCCACCACAGAAGAATCTCTCCAAAATAATTGGGATGCCGGGAATACTTCCATAATCCTATAAAGCAAAAGAGAAAAAACTACATCAAATTTTCCCGATTATATTACTTACATAACACGCAAAACTTTCTATGCTGATTTATCATATTCTTAAGTAACAGACTTTTAGCACATCAACATAATATTTACATCACTTTCATACCCACTGGGAAAAAAATTAAAAAAAAAAAAAAAAAAAAATCCCCCCCCAAACTTTAAAAAAAGTTCTTCATTTCAAAGATTTCCCAGCATCAGAGTTATAAACTTTTAAGAGAGGTAGAGTGCACCATACAGTCAGAATCACATAGCATTGTAGAGTTAGAAATACTTTCATTATGTGGTAGACAGTGTTAGTAGAAGCATTCTTGCAGAGAAGCATTATTTCACATACGGATGAGAGGTAGCAAGACTGGTGATTATGAGAATGCAGAGTTAGTTGATACAGGGTTGTATAGTGTAGTGGGTGAGGACAAAGCAACTGTATAAAGAACATTATCTGACGAGAAGTATTATACTCCTAGCCATAAAGGCACAGCCTTAAGTAAGCAAGCTTTAATATACAAGTAAAGGTCTCTATGATTCTTAGAGAAAACAAAATGCATTCACTTCAGTTGTACCATGACCAAGCATTTCAACCTGAAGATTTACACATCTCAAATTGCTTTTGCATAACTAATATGCTGTTCACTAATGAGTTGCACTTCACGAGGGAAGGAATCTTCAATTTACATAATAATCACATATAGATGGTATTCAAGCACCATGCAACACAAAGTTGTGTTGCATATACATTACTTATCATCCCGTACCTCTGCATTTCATGTTGCATGTACAATGTACAGCTGTTTTACAGTTAATATTTGAGCCAACATTATGAGGTATTACTTCATTGGTTCTTACCAATTTACCTTTTCGTGTGACTGGTAGCAATTACTTGCTATTTCTTAAGAATGTATTGCTGCAACTTTTGGATGATAGACAGCTTTTTGCATCAATGCAACTTCTACTATGTTTCCAGAATAATAAGGTCATTGCTCTTTTAATCTTAATGTTTGTAAGCACCTATACATTACATTTGGCCAGTAATGGAATGGACATGGTGGTCCAGTGCATCGGCTTGCTCAAGACACATCATCATGCCTTGACTACTACTTTTGGAAATACATGAAAACATTGTGTAACCAACTGTGCGTGACAATCCAGGAGACAAAACTGAGGAACTGGTTGAATGCATCATCACAGTAACTGCCGCAAAATTTTAAGACATGTCTACAATCTTCTAAAATATTCGGGATTTCATGCACAGAAGATCTAATGCCTGCATTACAACTCGAGGAGGTCACTTCGATCACATTCTTTAATCCAATGTTTTTGTGAATGCAAATTTATTATTAAAATTTATATTCACTTATATAACGTTGTTCATTTCTGGTGTTTACTGTGTCACTACCACACGTACATATCATTTCTAACTTTACATTGCTATTTGATTCTAAATTATCCAGGTGCAGCTTATCTCTCCTACAAGTTTGTAACCTTAAGATATATGTATATCACAATAACATACCATGAAGCAAATGTTGAAATGTTGGTACAGTGGAATTTCAGGTAATGAACCCTTAGTTCACGAACAAATTATCTGAACAAAACATACTTCAGATGTTGAGTGTCTGGAGTTTAAAACACTCAGTTGGCGCTATATAATTTTCAAAGGTGTTTTGAGGTAATCAGTGTTATATAATTAACATTCGGGCATCAGGAAACATTTTGATATTTTCATTGCTTCATTAAAAATTTGCCAACAAGTAACTTACAGAAATACAAATTCAGCCTGAAGGAAATTATGGTCAGAGTGTGTTGCAGGCAGATACTTTAAGCACTTTGATGTCTAAATTTTTTCTATCTATGCTTTTATGTCTAGCAAAACATTGGCTATAAAGTTAGCAATAAAGATACCGAAGAGTTACAAGACAGCCATAATAATGAGCTCAATAAGAAAGAACTACAACTTCGAAAACAGCCACAAAAGGCTATTGTGGAAGAAATGTCTTCAAAGTTTCTTCAGATTCAAAGATTCCAAGTTTTCAAGCAGAAATACCATGCTGATAAAGCACTAGCAAGACACAACAAAAACATTTTCAATGACAATGCTATGTCTTAGATTAGAAACATTTTAAAATGTCAGCAACTAACAAATCACATGGGAAAAATTTTGAGTGAAACAAAGGCTTAGCGAGTCTCAAAGTGTCACTTGGACTACAAAGAAAAAGTAAAAGATACTACCTAAAGACAATTCTGTCTTTAACAAAGAAGTTTCACATCCAAATAATAATAATAATTTTCTCGTCACTTTTCATTTATGCTATTTCCTTTGCAAAAGGGACAGTAAAATTAAATTGCATTTTCATCTATTTTACCTGTTTAATAATGTTTTTCTCATTTTATAGAAATATTTATTTATTTCCAGGTTTTTGGACTATGAACTTGTACACATAGTACGGTTATTAAGTTTAAATAAGCAATCATCCAAGTTTCAGGAACGAATTAATCCATTTTATTCCTATGGGTAAAATTGCTTCAGGTGAAAAATATTTTGGTTGACGAATGGTCTTGAATTAAGTTTGTGAAACAAGGTTTTTTTTATTTTATAAAATTAAAGACGCGCCTCATTATTTCAAATAGTTAAAACTTTTACGTATACAAAGTGAAATACATCCACAAATAAAAGCTTATTACATCAAATGGCTGTGGGAAAAAAAAATTATAATCCAGTATTTTGTATAACAGTGAATGTCACAGAACATCAAGATAACTACAGATATACTTTATACTTCATAGAATCCTTATTTAACTCTTTCAATCCTGTAACAGCCTCCGCCAGCACAATCCGAAATGACCATTGTCAACTCATAGAGAATTATCCCCTCCATTCATGTGCAGTTTTCTGACCTTCAAAGGGTTGCAAATTATTTCTGCCACAGTGATGTCTAGAAGCCTAAGGATGAAGTTAATATTCGCTTACTTATTATTCACTCAGGGAATATCTTTTTGTTTCAGAGAATGGGTCTGAATATTTTAACTTTTACATACACCTTTACACATCATTTCATAATGAAATGGATTTGATAACAAATAAAATCAAACAAATAATTACAAATATTTCCTTTTTTAGGGTAGATATTGTGCTTTCCACTTTTACATACTAAATTTTACATGTTTTGCATACTGAATTTTACATGTTTAATTTTAACACAAATATCCATGCCCTTTGCATATTACTAAAAACAATTTCATCTAACAACAAATTTCAGTTTACTGCTAGATACCATAACACAATTAGTATTCACCTCCAATCCCCTGTTAATCATTATTTTAAGCTGGCTATAGAATACTTTCTGCTTTAGAAACATGGTAAATAAATGGAATAATCACTTTTGCAAATATCATCAGTTTAAAAAATAGAAGAGAGAAAATATTACTTTATACAATTATAATTCAGAACAATGAAGCTGTCTGAACATTGATAATTCTTATTTTTTCTGCAAGATATGCTCACAAACAGAAAAGAAAGAAAGATTTCAAAACATTAATCTACGACTGTATCTATAAACAAAATCTTGAATTTGGAATTTCATCATCTGATGTCATTTTAACTTTGAAACTAAGACACTGAAATCTTAAGAAAATCCTAATAAATAATAGAAAGAGACTAGGTTGTCACTATTTATTCTAACGTTTTGAACCATTTGAAAAATTTTCTCTGAAAAACTTAAAAAGTTTTCCTAACTTGTTTTATTTTTAGTTTAAATTAAAGTATTGTTTGATGATCAGTTAAACATTTCAGAACCATTTTAAACAAATATTCAGTCTGAAAGTTTTATATTTAGCTATTGTTATATTTGAGTATCAAAGTATACTTACCAAACTTTAGATTTCAGATAGGAAATAAACACGAATTTGAATTTTTCTCCCTTTAAGATATTATTATTGTCTACATATGTTTAAGATAAACATTTAGAAAGTGAAATTTAATTTATTTAAAGTGTTTTTTTACTTTGTTATTATTTTTTTTTTCATTTTGTTAAAAACAAATATAAATAAAAGAAAAACAAATTCTGGCTGGTGAACTGTTTTTAGATCGTGCATTCAGCCTGCATGCAATTTCAGTTTCAAACCACTATTATAATCATAAAACACAGGTATCTAAATACAATAATAAATATTTCATGATTAGCAAATGCATATTTTTAAAAATTAAAACCTTATGAATTAATACTATTTAATGAAAATTTCATTAATTGCAATGAAAATAAAAAAGATATCTGTTATTTGAAAACTGGTTAACCTCCAAAAATTTTTAACCAAAAAATTAACAAGAAAATTTCTAAGGTTACAATATAAGTACAACAGATGTGCAAAATAATCTAAATACTATTATTTTCACTAAATAAACTAATTCTGAACACACAAATACCAGTGGTAGCTCTCTCATTTTTACTTTCAATCTCATAATTTATACAAGCCTCAATACATGTCAGTACTATTGCTGCTAAAAGAAATCAAATTCTGTCTGATTCTGCAGCATGAAATACCACTTAAAATCTTCCTAGTAAAATGGTAGCCACTTAGTGAAAGGACAATGGCCAAGAAAAGTCAAATGAGTGAAGTTTAGCGTAGATCTGCAAGTGTATGATTTCCTGGGCAGACTCACGATCCGTAATGAAGGCACGTTTCATGTAGCAAACTGAACAAGTATAATTTGATATTTAGCTCACGGAAAAACTCGCTAGTTAAATAAGAAATATAAAGAAGATAAATATTTTCTGTGCCTTAACAAAATGTGATGTGTTTAGACCTTTCTTCTTTGCACAACCTTGTAATTTATTCCTTGAGAATGTTTGTTGGCCAACTTCTCAACAGGACTTAATAGCAAGTAAATCAGTAGTCAGGCAAGGCAGTCAGCTCAATTTATCAAGCTATGTTATCCCTTGTAGGGAGTTTCATGTTTATTAACAGGTTACCTAATTATTTTGCCTCTATTTTCATTGGTTCTCACCAGTACCCACATTAGTTCACATATTAAGTACAAAGTTCTTAACAGAAATCTTTTGGCATCTGTAGTTTACATCTCACTATTACTTCTCTTAGCAACTGTGTTACTTATTTCAATTCTAGTTTGTTAGCCGTAACTGTTAGTGAAAGTTTGAGAGCTTGAATCAAAGCTTATAGAAGCACTTGTAAATTAATATCTTAATTTTATTTCACCTGTAGTTTCTGATATACAAAGTACATAACCATTAGTCTGACGATTAGAAAAGAAGGTTTATTTTAAACTACTGAATTGGAGTTATTTTAGTCAGAACTTTAAGATGAAATGATAAGCCATCTGACTATCTTTAAGGGTCTAGCAGTTAACAGTTAGAACAAGATGGATCTGTACACTTCTGTGGCAAGAACTCGTGAACTAAACAATCATGTAGACATCTGCCATGATACAATTAGCCTTCACATTGAACATTTATGCATGTCCGTAGAAATTTGGAGAGCTGAACTTCCATTTTACATCTGTATTTATGAAATAAATTCATTGTAGTAGTCATAAGTATCTTTCCTTTCTATACCATTAATTTTGATTTTGCTGCATTTGAAAACCAACTCAAAATTCAACAGCAATTGCTAAAGAGTTCAGTTGGTATACAGATGGAATATGTGACCGAAGCAACATTTATAAATCGTGACAAAAGTTGCTAGATTTATTAGTAGCAAGTTATCTATGCCCAAAATTATTGAGACAGTTCCAGAGATAATTTTGAAAATTCTCAGTGATATGCAGTATACTGATTACATAAAAATTTGGCAAATTTCTTTGGAAATTATATTGAAATAGTGCAGCACTCAAGGCTGTAATGAATAAAAGTGATGACTACGATACTATTGAAGCTGCAGTCATCTTAATTTTTAGTGAAATCTCCTATACTGGGCATCAAAAAACTAGTCATTCTGAAGTTTTGATTTCAAATGTTTCGATTTTTTAGGTTTGGGTTCCAAAGATCGATCGAGATTTTGAATTTAAACTTTTTCTGGAGATTCAAAAGCTATGAAGATTTGAAAGTCCCAACATTAAAAAAAAAAAATCTAATGAGTTAATTCAATTATTTAAAGTTAGATAGGATCTCAGTATATTAGCCTTCATGTTAATTGTGTGGAAAAATAAAGTTATTAATTTTCATACAAAAGCCTAATAATAGCTTATTCTAAAATAATTTTTCTCTCTCGAATAACAGTTTCTCTGCTTTGTGTGCTGTCTTGTATTACTTAATTTGTTTTCTAAAACAATGCATAGGAGTTAAGGAAAACTATTCATTTTTTAAAATGAGTGATTTATTCATTCAAATGAAAAACCTTTTATGATATGTAGTTCTAAAGACCACTACGTATTCCTTCGACTTCATTTCACTTCTAATAAAACCAAACAACAGTTATGAACAAAGAGGAATAAATGAAACCAAAAGTAAATGTTTTGTTTTTTACTTAGAAGAATGCTTTGAAATACACTGTACAGTAGTCTCAAATTTATAATTTTGTGGTTTATAATTTGTTGTTTCTGAACACAAAGTACGAAAAATAAAGTTTTACATTTTTCTGCAGGCATAATAATCGCATAAAAATACAAAAGTCTCATTAATTTACTTCAAATATTCATTATTTTTTAATATAAATATGGATTTGTGGCTCTCGGAAAATCCAACCGAGGATATCGAAATTTCTTAAAAACCACCATGCGGCTCCTATCATAGTGAAGTTTGGCCACCCCTGGTATATAATGTTGATGGATACTTGCAGGAGAAAAGTACACGGCCCAGTCGGCAAAAAGAAATTAGCACATCACAGCTCGGCTGGTTGTGAATAAATTTCTTCCTCCTACAGGACTGTGAATTTCCTAAAAAACTGTAGCCAAATGTTTGGAAGAAGGAGATCTGTTGTGTGCATCCCTTTGCTAAGACAGCACTGTCTACAGTGGTAATGTGAGCATTGCAATTGAACTGAACAAAACTGAGCTTACGTTATATTCTCAGGCTTCAGTTTATAATCAGCATGTAGACACCAACTGATGTGGAATGAAAACTGTACTGCTTATTATCTAGAAAATATCAAGAAAGAGACTGATATCTGAGATGCAGTATCATGGCATAAGTTGGCATCAAGATAAGTGACCACACATACTCCTATATGTGATTGCAACTGGAACTATGACCAGATAGCAATACACTGATGTAGTTTTACTGCCTCAAGTTTGCTTTTTGTGTGTGTGTGTGTGGTCCTTTCGGTGATAAATTAAATATTTTAATGTAGCATGCACACTATATATGCTACACTATCCAGAATGTTTTCTGTACTTTTAAGCAGCCTAAAAACTCTTCCAAGACTGCTGGATTGCATACTGATGGCCATTCGTCTTCAGATTCAAAATTATCTGGAATATGGTGCTTAAGTTCTCGGTCAGAGAGAGTCCAAGGATGGCATATAATTTCATCATCACTAAAACCATCATTGGTAAGCTCATTCTCACAGGAATAATTTGACAAATTATCTGCACACAATTCTATTCTATTGTGGTCCATTTTTAAGAATTTACTGTACACAAAGTGAAGTTATTGTAAAAAAAAAATCACTTTGTCGCCCAAAAAAAACCCAACGATAATACGTAGAAAACGAGTCTTATCATCTCCTACGCTTTAATAAAAATCCGTACAAAACAAATTTAGTTATTTCTTGCACTTTTTCAATATACAGAAAATAAGTTTAGTCGTTTACTGTTTAAGATCTGTTAAATAAACAATTTGTTTACTTAATTAAGATACAATAACAGGGCGAACAAATATTAATTTAGAAGTCAAATAACAAAAATCAGAGTTATATTTACAAATTTTCACAGGACTAGTTTCGATGGTTTTACCAAATCACCATCCACAGCTGCAAAAACGCAAATGAACAAGATAAGATAGAATGATTATATAAGGTAAGATAAGAAAGCCTGCACAGGAGACAAGCTACTGGCACCATCTGTTGATGAAACCAGAACTAAAACATAATTTCTTTAAAGGCTGAAGGCAAAGATGGATTGGAATTAGGTTCGTTAATTAAAACAGAAAGATTTTTTTTTAATGTAAAATGTCTCTAGAAAATCCAGTTCACCAATGGAAGATGTTTATTGAATAATTTTGGCAGCACAAAAATTGAAAGTGTGATTTTCAGACCAACAATGTTGGGCAACAGAAGACTGCTGTGTTTCCTTTTTTCTAACATATGCCTCATGTTCCTTGACGTAAAATTTTAAGGCTCTCTTAGTTTGGCCAATGTAAATTAAACCACACTGGCAAGGAATCCTGTAAATACCCTGAATCCGGAATGGGGTCCTTGAGTATAGAACTCGGAATTTTATTGACGGAAGAATAAACGACCCGAAAGTTAACTTTCTGTAAAATACATGCAACTTTACAGCTAATTGATGGAAAGAACGGAATGACAACACAATTTTTATAATCTCCTAAAACAAGAGTCTGCCTTTTGGTGTGTTGAGGTGAGAATTTTTTAACTGCTTGATTAATAATGTTGGGTGAAAAGCCCCTGTTAATAGCTATTGCTTTTAAATAATTTAGTTCTTCATCAAGGGATAGTTTGGAGGAGCAAACTTGAAGAGCATGGAAAACATAGAAATAAATTGAAGCTAACTTTTGTTTAGTCCCCCCGGATGACATGATTTCATGTGTGGTGGAAGGCAAACCGATGAAGGTTTACGGTAAACCGTAGTACTGAAGTTGGATGTGTTACGTGTGACCAGAATGTCGAGAAACGGAAGAGAATTGCAAGTCTCTAGTTCAAAAGTGAACTGAATAGTAGGATCAATGGAATTCATTGTTGAAAGAACTTTATTTACATAATCTTTATTACCTTCAAACAGGGTAAAAGTATCATCTACGTAGCAGAACCATACGGAGAAGTTTAAAGTTTCAAACAATTTTGATTCATAATAATGCATGTAGATATCAGGCAGGATTGGACTGAGGGGGCTTCCCATAGCTAATCCCTCAGTTTGCTTGTAATATTTATTTTGGAAAACAAAATGCATTTGTCTCAAACTGAGTGAGAGAAATTAGCTCATCAATTTCAGTGCAAGAGAAATGAAATTCGCGAAGTCTGGTGTCTGGACATCTTAATGCACCCTCCACTGCAACATTGGTGAATAATGATTTTACATCAAAAGAAACCATGAGTAAATTTCTAGAAGACATGTTTTTAACCTTTTTTACAAACACTATTGAATTTTTTATGGTGGTTGGTTTTTTTTTTTTTTATTATTCAATAGCGTTCAATCAATTAGCTATAAAGTTGCACGTATTTTACAGAAATTTAACTTTCGGGTCGTTTATTCTCCAGTCAATAAAATTCCGAGTTCCATAGTCAAGGACCCCATTTCAGATATGAATTCCTGGGGTATTTACAGGATTCCTTGCCAGTGTGGTTTAGTTTGCATTGGCCAAACTAAGAGACCTTAAAATTTTGCATTAAGGAACATGAGGCATATGTTAGAAAAAAGGAAACACAGAATCTTCTGTTGCCCAATACTTTCAATTTTTCTGCTGCCAAAATTATTCAAAAAACATCTTCCATTGGTGAACTGGATTTTCTAGAGGCATTTCACATTCAAAAAAATCTTTCTGTTCTAGTTAACGACCCTAATTCCAACCATCTTTGCCTTCAGCCTTTAAAGAAATTATGTTTTAGTTCTGGTTTTATCAACGGATGGCGCCAGTAGCTTGTCTGCTGTCCAGGCCTTCTCTAATCATTACATCTTATCTCGTTCATTTGCATTTTTGCAGCTGAGAATGGTGGTTCGGTAAAACCATCAAAACTAGTCCTGTGAAAATTTGAAAATATAACGCTGATTATTGCTGTTTGACTTCTAAATTAAAATTTGTTTATTTATTAAAATTAGAACACAATAAAAATGAAACATCACAGTTATTAATATAATACATTTTATATTACTCCACAAGCAGCTGGATTAATGAATATAACCAAACTAGATATATGGATGGAAACATTTACAGAGTGTTCAATAAATCTGGACATACTGGCACATCAGTAAATAAAAATGCAGTCTGCAGTTAAAGAGATTTATCACATCAAGAGGCCTTTTTACCTTAAGATGCACTTTAGTTTCAACTTTCATCAATGAATAATGCTGTTGGTATCCATTCTTAGAATGAAAAATTGTGATTATACAGCATTTATTTGCATGTGATTATACAGCATTTATTTGCAAGCATACTTCGAAACTAATAATTACGTAACAGTCCATCATGAGCTTTTGCTATACATATTTTTCTAAAGGTCTGATTCAATTCATTGATTACGGCAAAGCAGGCAAGGAAAACTCTGGTGAAGGACTTTTAAGGGAAACGGCTCACATTCACCTTATACATGGAAAAACCATGAAAATGCTCATGCAGACAGATCATCTACCTGGAACTGAATTACTAGTCAGGGTTGCCACTCAAACAGGAGAATGAAATTCTCTGACTCTTCCAGGTTTTAAGAAAATTCCAGTCTATTCACGTAATGCACTTTGGCTGTGCTAAGAGGTAAATTAATTATGGCACCACTTGAAGGCTATTCTAACCTCCATGGTACCGCTATACTAGGATTAAACCGATTTTATTTGATACAAAAATACGTATTTTCTTTAGTTCAACATGCATTGCACATGTGCATGCGAGTATTTCGATTCTCGAGGTTACTAGGAACCAAAGTTGCTGGAAACTTGCTTTGCCTTTCTAAAAATCAATCTATCTGGAGTTGCAAGAATTGGCTCTATGCCAGCTGCCCGAGTGACGCTAAAGCGCGCCAAGAAAGTGATCGGCTTCCAACGCTGGCTCAAAACTTGCTTTTTTGGGGGATCGCTGTATGAAATTCCCTGACTTTTCCAGATTTAGACTAATATTTGAATTCCCTGACTTTTTTGGTCAATTTTCGAATTCCCTGACTTTTTCCAGTTTTCCAGGTAGCATGGCAACCCTGACTAGTGTTCAGCGTCTTTACTGCTCAGCTGCTGGTGAGCTTTTTTCTAAAAGATTTTAATTTGAAAATGCTTCATGACATCAGTGAAAATATGAACTAAATGTACCCAATAACCTATCAAATCATCTTTGCATTAAATCTTTAGGTGCAAACTGCACTCTGATGCTAATCTGCTGATTTTATATGATTTTTTAAAATGAATCCATATTTATGACACAGCCTCTGTATACATCTACATCTACTACTTACCCAGAGAGTAGACTATCTGAACTTGCATATTAATTATCATTGCTAATGCCAGGACTGCAAGACCAAAATTTTGCTGACATCAGCAAATATTAAATAATGTATTCAGTAGTAGGCCCACATGCAAATAAACGCACACAAAAAAAAATGGTCATTATACATATGAAACATACAGCAGTGACACATCATCTTTCTGTGTTTCCAACATCCTATCTTTTGAATGTCAAAATATCAATTGGTAAATACCACAGTGTTAACCACATCAAACTCACTACCAACTAAAAAAAATCTGATGAAATCCACATGAAAAAGAAAATCCACATGACTACCTTGTACAGAATATTAAATTATACACATTATGCATTCTATTTAAACTTATTGGATTCAATTAAATCTACTTCATCGATAGCGAATAAACCACAATATAATAAATGCACTTTTTAAAATTCACCATATTTGTTTGCCACAGCGATACTCTGGTACTAGCTTCAACAGCGTTACATCTCATTCATTTTACTCATCAGAGTGCACAAAAATTATGTATATCAGCTGGAGAATTACTTAATCATAGCCACACGTTCTATTCAAATACTATAATAAATCTAAAATGATGTGTAAAAGAAATTTTAAAAAAAAACCCAGTTTTTCGCAGCGATTCAGTACTTCTCATTCAATTAATTCAGTTCTCACTTCGCAACAAGGAAAAATAGATAAAAATTCAAAATATCTATTGTCATGCACATGCTCGGTAAGAGGAAGCTACCAACCAAGCCCTGATGGAAGAACAGTTAAGCCAACGGCCTGCTCATGGGAAAAAAAACTGACTATCTGAAAGCGGAGAGAAAACAAAATCTGGCTACGAGAAGAAGAAACATGCTTGATGCGACAAGGATGGAATTGTTTAAAATTTTTTTTTTTTTTTTTTTTTTTTTTTTTTTTTTTTGTATTCCAAGAAAAAAGTTTGATCTGTTATTATTAAGAACTGAGAGGTGAAATGTTATAGTTGTGTGTTTTAATGTAATTGTGAAAAGATAATATATATACTTCAATAGAATATAGTTCATGTTATTGTTAAACCTGCATAAGTGTGCCAATTTATTTTCTGCGAATAGAATCGACCAATAACATTCATAAGTGGATGAAAACGAACCGGAAGAGATGAATTGGTCTAGGATCACGACAGTGGCGGCAGCTGGTCGGATGCATATTTGTCAACTCAGAAAAAGCTCAAGTGAATGCTGTGAAGCATATTAAGTGGAATAGTTATCTTCTATCAGGTTCTCTCATTTAAGTGTATTATTTATGATTTTTTTTAATGAAACATTTGCTGTTAATGTAACGGTACACTTAAAGAAGTATTTTATAACACAGGAATTATCAGTGTGATTATCATATGAGACTTGAATTATTTTGCAAGTGCATTTATCTTTATTGTATGAGTGAATGAGTATTAATTTAACTAATGCTTGTGTTTTATTTATGAGATATGATTGCATTAATTCTCATGTATTCATTAATTTTTAATTGTTTATATATACTCATTAATTTTTTTTATTTGATTGAATATTTGGATGTTGTGCATATTTAATGCAGATACCAGGTGTTTATGATTCACTAGAAGTTCAAGACTTGATGTAAAATTTTATGTACAGAGTTTCAGTTTTGATTTTCTGTTATTTTAATTAAGTTGAACATACAGTCCCATAATGTCATTTTTGACCAAACATAGAAAGGCTGATCTAGTCGCCCTTGCACACGAGTTTGGTGTTGAAGTGTTGCTTACATTTAGAATTTTGGACTTGAGGGAAAAAATTCTTGCTAGTGAAAGCTTTGAGGAGCAGGTAGCGAAGGACCTTCTGAGTGTTATCATTACAGATAGGGAGGCAAAGGAGGAGAAGGAAAGGCAAGAAAGGGAAAAAGAACATGAAAGGGAAGAAAGAGAAAAAGAACGCGAAAGAGAAGAAAGGGAATATAAACTAAAGTTAAGAGGCAGAGGAGAGGATTACCATTGAGAAGTACAAGGTAGATTGTCACGATCGTTACTTGAATAGAAGTACCACACCCGAACGGAGGGAGAATGGGAAGGAAAGATCAGTAGAAGAGTTAACGAGGACAATCGGGTTATTGACAGTAAAGGTTCCAAGTAGAACAGATGGCTGGGACTATTTCTTCTCCAGTTTAAAAAGAGCTTATATCTATGAAAGTGTCCCTGATGAGTATAAGGCCAAAATTTTGATTTACCTTTTGGGAGATAAAGCGGCAAATTTATTAACATTGATAAGGGAGGATAAGTACGGGAATTATGAAGTAATAAAGGAAACTGTGTTGAAAGAATTCAAACCGTCACCTCAGGTACGCCTGGAGAATTTCAGGAAAGCAAGACGAAGTTCAGAAGAGACCTTTGTCCAGTTTTCTACTAGAGTTACTGCCATGTGGGAAAATTATGTGAAATCAAGGGGGGTGACAGACTTTGAAGGTCTTAATCAGTTGGTGGTAGCGGACAAAATCTACCAGACCCTTGATACGGAAACTGCAGTACACATAGGTATAAGGCAGGGAGACTCGTGGTTCAAGCCAAGAGAGCTCGGAAAGGAGTGTGACATATTCTTTGCGGCTAAAGGGAAGTCCTACAACGTACGTAGGGAAGCTTGTGAAACTAAGATGCTAAATCAGGCAATAGGTGAGAAACCTAAGGTCGAAGAGAGACGAAGCGGTCGGTATGAGTCAGAAACCATAGGGAAAAACACAGGGAATGTTAAAGGTTTAACATGTTTTGTATGTGGTTCAGCTTCGCATTTTAAAAGGAACTGTCCTCAGATTAAAGGTTCTAGGCAGTATAACCGAAATGAGGAAAAGGATAAAGCTAGGGTAAACTGGGTAAAGAAAGGTCAGGATAATGATATCCTAGCGTTAAAAAGTTGTGGTAGCTCGTGTGGATCCTTTGAGGAAGCCAGGGAATGTATACAACTATAAGCTGTGTAAGTTGGAAAGGGTTTCTATTAGTGTGAATGGAACAATAGGGGAGGCCCTCGTTGATTCAGGAACAGAAATTACGGTGGTTAAAAAGGAGTTAACCAAAAATCTCCAACTGGAGGAAGGATCGAGCATATATTTGAAGGGTATATTTGGTCCAGCTGTTAAATGCCCTTTGGTAAACATTCCACTGGGTATCACTGTAGGAGAAAGTTCCAGTGTCACACATCAAGAGATTTTGTGTGCAGTTGCAGAATCTCTAGCAGAGGATGTGTTGCTTCCTCCGGAAGTATTCACCATGTTAGGGGGTCAGTTACATGACACAGGTGAGGTGGTAGAGAACTTACCTGAAGAAACCACAAACATCCCAGAGGTTAGGAGAAATGAAAAGTCTGTGAAGGTAAACACAGGGAAACTAGAAAGAAACACTAGTGTGGGAAGGAATCTCGATGAGAAAGAAAAGGTGGAATCAAGTGAAAGCCAAGAACCTCAGTCAGGAAGACTATGTACAGCGGATATTTTTAGAAGAGAGCAGGAGACTTGTGAATCTCTGGCAGGAGCATGGGAGAATGCTCAAAAAGGAAAGGGGAATTATTATACAGTGGATAACTTTCTCTTTCATAAGGACAAAATTCTTGGGGAAAGCGTGGGACAATTAGTTGTACCTAAGAGTCGAAGGGAGGAAGTCTTGCAGTTAGCACATTGCTCGGTGTTTAGTGGCCACATGGGGGTAAAGAAGACTGTGGAGAGAATTAGATACTCTTTCTATTGGGAAGGTCTGAGGTTAGACGTCCAGAAATTTTGCGAGGCGTGTAAAGAGTGCCAGTTGACTAGACCAATTAAAACTGTTGATAGGACACCAATCACCCCAGTAACGAGGCCAGATCTGCCCTTCCAAATTGTAAACATTGATGTGATAGGTCCGATTGATCCTCCCAGCTCTAAGGGGCATAAGTATATATTATGCTTAGTTGATCAGCATACCAGATGGGCAGAAGCAATACCCCTAACTAGCCTCTCTGCCAAGTCGACTTGTGAGGAGTTATTACATATTTTTTCAAGAACGGGTATTCCAAATGTAATTGCATGTGACAATGGAACAAACTTTAAAGCAGATTTGACTCAAGAATTTGAGAGACGAATAGGGGCCAGTCCTAAGTTTTCGACCCCTGGGTATCCTCAATCTAATGGATTAGTTGAACGATTTAATGGTACTTTAAAAAGAATGTTGCATCATGTCATCAGAGAAGAAGGTAGGGGGTGGCATTTGCAAATTCCTTATGTGTTGTGGGCCTATAGAGAAGTACCCAACTCAACAACTGGGGTGGCTCCATTTCAACTAATGTACGGCAGGACACCTCAAGGACCTTTGTCGATATTAAAATCATCATGGACAGGAAAACATGAAAATTTACAATTAGATGCAACTCCTGTTTATACATATTTACAAAATCTAAAGGCTAGGTTTGAGAAGGCAGCGGAGCAGGCAAAGCTCACAGCTGAAATTCAACAAGAGAGGACAGCACACTATCATAATTTAAGATCTACCGTAAAAACGTTTAAGGTGGGAGATAAGGTGATAGTCTTGATTCCCGATTCTAATAATAAGCTTTACGCTAGATGGCAGGGTCCTGCAAATATATTGGAACAGAAAAGTCCTCACTCTTTTGTAGTACGAATGCCCGATGGAACCAAAAGGCATGTTCATCAGAATAAGATTAGACTTTATGTAGTTAGATCTCAAGCAGTAAATGTTATCTTGGAGGGAGAAGAAGAGTTTGGCGAAATTGAATCTACACCTGTCAACAAGGGAGGAAAAACTTTTTCTGAATCTCTGGAAGGATTAGAAATGTCTAATTTAGATTCGGTCCAAAGGAGTAGACTTTTAGGGCTACTGAGGAAATACCAAACATTATTTACACGTCCAGTGCAACCAGCCCGAGTAGGTACACACAAGATCGAACTTATTCCTACTGCTATTAGGAAGAAACCCCACTGCTATGGAATACCTATGGCATATCGCAAAGCAGTAGATGGGCAGATACGTGAGTTACTAGAATTAGGATTAATTGAACCTTCTGAGTCAGAAATTGCTCATCCTATAGTTTGTGTGGTGAAAAAGGATGCTACAGTTAGAATGTGTATACATTTTAGATCATTGAATGCTGTTACAAAAACTCCAACATTTCCCATGAAGGAGTTGGTTTTTGTGGCAGGTACAGCTAACTGGCTGACAAGCATCGACCTTCGAAAAGGGTATTGGCAAATCCGAATGGATGAAAGGAGCAAACCCTTGACTGCATTTGCGACATCTAATGGAGTGTACCAGTGGAGAACAATGCCTTTCGGTTTATCAGGAGCCTCAGGGACATTCCAGAGGGAAATGAATCGTGCTTTACAGAATCACAGCGATTATGCTCAGGCATATATAGATGATTTGGTGATTTTCTCGAAAACATTTGAGGAACACTTGAAACACATTTCTCTGGTCTTGGACACCTTAGAAAAATTAGGATTTTCTGTACGTTTGGACAAATGTGCTTTTGCAGCTAAAAAAATCAATTATTTGGGGCATATAATTGGAGGAGGCAAGCATGGTCCTGATGAAGAAAGGGTCAAAGCAATTAGAAAACTCGTCAGGCCAGTCACAAAAAAAGATGTGAGATCGGTTTTAGGATTAATGGGATTTTATCGATCTTATATTCCTAATTATGCAGAAATATCGGCACCGTTGACAGAGTTGAGTAAGAAGAGGCATGCCAATATTGTTCTATGGGGGGAGTTGGAACAGAATGCTTTTAACAAATTAAAGGATACTTTGTGCCAAGCGACATCTCTGGCCACACCAAATATTGGAAAGCCATTTCAGATCCATTGTGATGCATCCAATTTGGCTGTAGGCTGCTGTTTAACCCAGAGAGACGAGAGTGGTAACTATTG
>KK115251.1:754784-783784 GCA_000611955.2 Stegodyphus mimosarum | reverse complement strand
TTTTTTTTTTTTTTTTTTTTTTGTTTTTTTGTTTTCCAAGAAAAAAAAGTTTGATCTGTTATTATTAAAAACTGAGAGGTGAAATGTAATAATTGTGCGTTTTAATGTAATTGTGAAAAAAATACTTTGTGAAAAGATAATATATATACTTCAATAGAATATAGTTCATGTTATTGTTAAACCTGCATAAGTGTGCCAATTTATTTTCTGCGAATAGAGTCGACCAATAACATTCATAAGTGGATGAAAACGAACCGGAAGAGATGAATTGGTCTAGGATCATGACATCTATATTAAAAATTACGAAGTAAACACTTATTTCCTCAAATAGATTCCAGAATGGATTAAGCACGATTTAATTTGCAATAATAAAAGAAGGCATTATCTTTGCTGTTGCAAAACTTAGTTGCTCTAGATTGGCAACAAATCCAATATTCTCCTAAGTTTCAAGTGTAAACAAATATGTCCACCACAAGAAAAATTATTACGCTTAGCCGCACTTAAAAAGCTTTTAAATTGTTGATAATTCTACAAATTTTGTATGCAGATTTACTAAAGGCATAAGCCTTAACCGGAAGATAAGAAGAACACTATTCAATCATCTTTAAAGCAAAAAATGCACAATTTACCAACATATAAGAATAAAAAAAAAGTGGATATATATATATACATAAATTTATATACTTTTGGTGTGGCCGATTGCAACCAAAATAAGAGGTGCACATCCACACATTACAGCAGTCCTATATACAAAATTTAAACGTTCTGAGGATACTCGTTTTTGAGTTGTGCGAGATACATACTGTTGTGTCGCGAATTCTGTGCTTTTAATTTAAGTGTTTTTAATGATTTAAGTAATCAATTATTTAAGTATTTTATTTGTATTTGTATTTGGTTTTTTTAAGTTCGAAATTGTGAAGAGCGTATGAATATATATATTTGGAAAGTGTGTACTTAAAATCATTAAGCAATTATTTTTTCCTTCAACGGTCAATTTTAACGCAGAGAGGGGAGCGTCTTCTAACGGAAGTAACATCTGTGGGAAATGCCTTTTAAGATGACAGTTGCAACATTGAGTAATATATCGTGGTTCTCTTGTCTTTGTTACCAAGCTGAAAGTGAAGACTGTTGTCGGGCGTCCCGCTGTGATGTCGCCTGGTTTATGGCCTCGGTGGAAGTTGTAAATTGAATCTTTGAAAGGGCAGTTTTTGTTGTTTCTTATATTTTTCGCTTGTTAGCAGAGGGGGTCGAATGTTTAGTTTCCAGTTTTTCGCAGGTGCTACTGTAGACAATGACTTAATTCTGATTCGTTTGGGGGTTTGAACTTGTCCTATTAAATTATATTGAAAAGTCTCGGATTGGCAAGAATTTAATTTTATGTGTAACTTTGGACCTATAATTGTAGGTGGGAGGAGAAACCGAGTTTTCCTCGGTTGTTGCGCGAGTTTTGAAGTCAGTTTTTACCAGAGTCTTCGAGTTTTTGGAGTTGAATATTTAGCAGAGAGGGCCTTTGGCCTGCGGCCAGGCCTACCCGGGCTTGGGTGGCTGGCGCTAGCGTTCTGCGGACGAACTCGGCTTTTAGCTGAGGAGATTTGCGATGCTGCACTTGTACCCCGACGGGTGGCTCACGTTTGCGATGCGGCATGATGTGATTAATAGAGAATTTTCTTCTAATTTGCGAGAAGTAGAACTCAGAGCGAACTCTTCCGAGTTTGAAGCGGGTTTTCCCGTAAAACGGAAGTGTAAGGGCTCGTACCTAAATGAAGCTCTCTGTTCGTGAGAAGGAAAAGTATCATCGTTCTGTACCCGGAGGTTCTCCTTCAACTTTAATGTTTTAGAATTTTGATTGCCGAGTTTTCATCTTTGAAGTTCTACAAGAGGTCATTTTTCGTGGGCTTTTTGAATTTGATTACCTAAGATCCAGTTCAAGGCGGAATTCATCTGCAGCGGTTTCTCCTTCAACTTTAATGTTTTAGAATATTGATTGCCGGTTTTTTTTTTCATCTTTGAAGTTCTACAAGAGGTCATTTTTCGTGGACTTTATTGTAGCTCATTACCAAGATCCAGTTCAACGGCGGAATTCCTCTGCAGCCTATAGCTTCTTATCATGATGATCCCGAAAGTCAACTGTGAGTTTTTTCATAAGATTATATTTTTTTTTGTAATTTAATTTAAACTGTTCTTGCTTAATCTGGGGAGAAAGAGGAAAATTTAATTGAAAAATAAGAAAAAATAAAGGGGGAAAGTTATTGTCAAAAATAAGAAGTTTATGTAAATTGTAATTTCTATAGAAGTTGTTTTAAATGATTAATTTAATGTATTTCAGTATTTCTAAGTAACCGTTATTGTGTTAAAAAAAAAAAAAATTGTTATCTTGATAAATGACTCTTGGAGAAATTTAATGTGGAATATTAATTGCATTTGTATGTAAGGGTAGTCTGGCCAGGTCTCCCATAAACTTATCCTAGATAATTAATAAATGAGTTTGATTATATGTTATTACTTGCATTTGTTTTTTTGTGTGTATGTAGTTGGTCTGTTCAGTCACTCCATTTGTTTGAGCCGGGAGGCTTTTAAGAAACATGGAGATTATTTTTGCTTGGGGTTATTGAAAAATGTTCATGCATTTTAGGGTTCTCACAACGCGCCCTGTTTTAGCAAATGTGTACTAACCACTTATTAATGATACTTTGAATGTGTTTTAAGATAGAATTTGAAATGACTTTTAGGTGCCAGGACAGTTAAATCTAGTGCTTGATTTTTAGTAGCGGAACTGATTGATTGGTGTCTGAATATTTCTTCTCTGGTGCTTATGAGGTTTTTGCTATGAAATGAATATGAATTATTCTTGAGTTTATTTTAAAATGAGTGAATTATAGAAATGCTTGGTTGAGATTTAGTATTTAGTTTTACCGAGTTCCAGAGAAGATTTATTCCAGCTTCCTTTTCAGGTTAAGTTTATTAAGAAGAATTTGCTTTGTCTTGCTATGTGTGAATTAACTGCTTTAAGAAAGGTTATACTTAATATTATTTTGAGTCAGATCAACCAATTAGTTCCTTCCTCTATTTTCTAACAAGTTCATCTTAGTAGGGTTTATTTTAAGTTTAGTTTGTCCGGCACCTAGAGGGAGTGAGTATGAGTTAAAATTTTAAAGAGTTAAAAGTAGTAAAAACCCCTAAGGTTTAAAAGGATTATTTCTCTCTATTTAACAATGGTGCCGCATATTTCTCGATTTAACAATACATACATACGTATGTAGGCACGCACACACAGACATCACGAAAAAATCTCTTCAAAATCCATTTTAAATCAGTTTAATAATTTTTTTTGGGGGGGATGAGTCCTTTATTCTGTTCTTACGAATTTCATTCAAAAACATCGTTAAATTGCATTTGATAGTGGTCAAAATAGATATTTTTGTTGAAATACGATATCTGAAATTTTTCACGATTACAATACTTCCTTTTTACTTTGTACGAGGAAGTAAAAAAAGAGGGAGGACAAAATGTCTGTGTATAGTTTGGGAAACTACAACAGACTCATTAGTAGCAGCAGTTACCTCTACCTGCATGAGACATTCTTGAAAACAAAATTAAGACTAATTTTCCTGTTTTTTTTCTGGTTAGAAAGTGCTACCAATTTGATATCAATACTGTTCCTGATTTATATTTGTCTACTTCTTTATTTACGTTAGCTGCATAATATGCAAAGTAAAAGATTCCTACTCTTTATTCGAAATGTATATTTCTGCTGGTGTTTGAATTATTTTGCCCAATCCTCACATATATACATATTTTTCAAAATTAAACATGACCTAAATATGTCTGTATTTTTTAATAACAGAAATTAAAACAATTTAATTGCAATAAGTTTTCTTATGCAGTAATTTATATAATGCAATGTAAAGCAATGTATTTTCAAATACCTGCATCACACCATCGACCTTTTGTAGAGGGATTTTCCTTGAACTGAAATTTTTGTATATCTGAAATAGATTCACATAAGAAGCCAACTACAAACATAGTAGTCCCCACAATATCTAATGTTGTCATTGGAGTTGGATTAACAGCTGGAGCACTTTTTCTTGGCGAATTGATAAAAATTACGGGGAGGCTTACAGTAAACACCCAAATAGCCTATAAAAAGAAAACTTATAAGTGGTACTTGCTTAATGTTTATATACATTTAATATCATAAGTGTTTTAACTTAGCATACATAGTATCAAAAGAAATTTTTATACATAACAGATTTAATTAATAAAATTTTGCTATCGTAAAAAGCAATCACAAATACAAATCCATATTATACCAATGAATCTGCAATGTTACAGAATAAATATTTGATGATTTCTTAAATACCCGTTTCCCTGGCATCCTGATTTTGAGCCTCTGATTATTTCCTTATTTTTATTTCTTGAAAAATATTTTTGAAATCTAAGAACTCTTATCTTAAACAAGCTTGTTAACATAAATGATTTCCCTGCAGATGTAACTAAAGAATAACTGCATAAAATTGAGATTAACTGATTATTTTTTCCTCTCCCTAATATATGCTTTTACTGTAGGGCACCGTACTTTAAACAGTGTGATATAATTTGACACAAATGAATTCATGTTTTTATTTATTTGTTAAAAATACTCTCTGCAAAACTTCTATAAGTTTTCTAAATTTTAAGCAGAAACTTATTTAAAAGAACTAAATGGGGTGGCACATTTTCATATAATACTTTTAGACAGGAAAATAACCCATCATTTTAATGTAATAAAATGCATCTTAATGCTCTTGCACTGTATTCAGTAAAGTCTGTTTCTATGATGCACAAATTTTATACATTTGTGTAATGCACAGAATACTCTTTTAAGCAGATAAGAAACAATGCATTTTCTTTGGGGTTTAAGACTTTCATTCTGAATACAGCTGCCATCTGATCTGAGCTAAGTATATTGAAAATGAAAGATGTTTGTTCTTTACAACAGTATAGAGAACTTTGGACCTTTCTGATTATTCGTACCCCACTAAAACATTGGCAATTCATTGGCAACTTTGCTAATCATCAAAAATTTCTGCTTGGCTACTTTTATTTCTCATAGTTCTATTCATAAACAATAATAAGAAACATTTTAATGGAAACAAAAAGTTTTATGAGTAAGGCTGATTTTTACATTGGGTGGCTATTGTTCGTTGAAGTGACAGTTAAATATAAAGGCTATAAATCCAAGTGCACTTGAACTCGTAGGTGGTATGTGCCTGCAAAAATTGGTCATTATTGCATGTATACTCTAAAATATGTCCAAAACACAGTAATTCTTGAACACATTCAAATAAGAAATGCCCATAATCAGAAACTACCAAAATTTTCATCCAGTTGAATAACAACACAATTTGAAAAACAAAACTAGTAATCTTTCTTTGTATTTAAACGACATGCAGGGTTCTGAGAAAAAAAGGAGAAGAACGAATAGGATGAAGAAACTGCAATTCAAGACATAAAAATTATTTTTAAAAAATGTTCTGTCAAATTAACACAGTTTTTGCATAAAAGTTAAAGATTTTTTATGATTATACGTACCACCCTGAAAAGAATTTACTAGGCACATACTATGCCAATGAAGCAGGGAACCCATGACATTGCCAAAATGTATTTATGCGGCAATCCATGACCACGAATTTTCACCTTTAAATTTGACAGTCTTTCCTTATTGAGTATATTCTGTCCCCTCCCCCGTAAGAAAACTAACGGGATTGTGGAGTTTGTTGGCTGATGAGAAAGTGTTACAATCTTCAGAAAGATTTTACACAACAGTACATAAATGGAAAAATTCACATCCAATGAAGTTGTCCTTCTTAAACGATTTAATTTTACGGATTAAATTTGTGTATGATGCTGAATTTGTTCAATTCGCTGATGGAAGTGAAAAAAGATCTCTGTGTACATGGGCAGAACAACAGCATAAGCATTGTCAAATTTGTGTAATTCTTTTTAAGTGAAAATAGCACACAAGCACACACAAAAATAAATAAATAAATAAATAAATAAAAAATAAAAATAAGGATTTGATGAGGTTACCAAACTTCATCAGCAGTTGTTAAATGTATTTGATTAGTTTGTATGCTCTCAAACGTTATGGCTACATATACAGAGCTGATGGCTGGTCAATTGTTTTGACAATTTCGGCACAAGGTACAAACTTTAGCTCCCTGAAGTGCCCTTCATGAATAGGGTGGAAGTTCAAATTACAGAAAAATAGATTACAAATCTTTCTTGCTTTTTAATTTTACTGAACAATGGCAGCTTTTCAGAAGAGGATGCGGACAGACAGACAGATGGTAAAATTTATGGCTCGTAAGCTGAATAGGTCATAATGTAACAAACATATGCTTCAGTTATTTCACCATCTATAATCGATGATAAGCATAATGATGAGCATTTTATTACAGTTGTGATGACGAGATGAATGAAAGTTTTAAGGTGACTTGAAATACAGAACCAGCAAAATGTACAAAAGAAGGGTCTGCAGATAATCAGGAAGCACTAAAATATGGTGGGGATGATGATGGTGCACTGCGCTGATGGAATGATTCCCTGTAAGAATTGGTAACTGACTGGTTGTGCTTGGTTATATTGCATAATTCTTACTGCATATAAAATTAAAACATATTTACTTTAAGTTTATGAGAAGTTCCATTAAGTAATGTCCTCATTATGTGAGGATCTTGCTAACAAGAGTCACTCTAGTCAAGAATTTAAGAAAGTTCTGAATTGTTGCTCTGTCTGAAACAGTCTGCAGACCGAATTAGTCATGCTCTGAAGTTTTTGGTTGCATTTTATGTCATCTGATTCACTATAGTTGAGGATGATATCAGAAAAGCTAAAAAGTCATTGTCTGCATTCAAGAGGCTTTGATGACAAACACAGTGCAGATCACTAAAATCTCAACACTAGTTGTAACTTTATGACTCTTCTAATGCCACGTGGACAAATTATAGCTAATTGCTGGACAAGTTATAGCTTCTGCAATGTCAGAATATAATATGGACTTGTGGGGAACTGCACACATGAATTTCTTATCTTGTGAGGGCCACGACAAGTTCAACACAATAATTGTGATGTCTCACTTTATGAACAGTTTATCAATCTTTGTGAGCTATAATATTCTACAACTCCTACAGCTATCAAAAGTATATCATAAATAAGGCATGGTGTGGAATAAATAATCCCACTGTTACCTGGAATGTCCAGAAAACTGCAAAACGAATCACATTGCTTCGTCGATCATCAAATCTCTTGTCTCGTCCAATTTTGATTATTCGGTACAGGAGAAATCCAGACAGTCTCAAACCCCATATACAAACAAAAATTGTGACTAGAAGCTGTCTCAGTTCATAGGTCTGAAAATAATTATAGAAACTTGATCAATACCACATAGTGGGGGGGGGGAATCAGAAGAGTGGGAAAATGTCAAAATATTAGAACTAAGCACTCAAAATTACAAAACAATTCAGTCATATTCATTATGAATCAAAGATGTGTTCAATAAAATTCAGTTAAATCTGAATTAAATGAATCTGAATCTGTTTAGATGTCAATATGTGCACTAATTAAAAGTCATTTTCAAAATATACTGCATTTTAAGGATTTGAATTTTAAGGTTAAGTATTTGAAAAATTCACCAGTTATATCATCACCTGTAGACTTTAGAACGCTAATAGAATGCTATTTATGAATAGAATGCTAATTATTCATGACAATAAGCAAAGTAAACACTGCTAATTTAAAAAATATTTAAAATAAAATATTAGTTCAATCTAATGGAACTTACTAATAGAGAGATACCACTAAGGAACATCTATAGTTTGTGCCATGTTTGGTACCTAGAAAGCAGATCAGCTGCTTGACATTTTCATAGTTTTCCAAATGTTACATGAATACAAACTACTTACCCTTGTAAATATTAAATAAAAGTATTCATCTGGATGCCTCCCCTTGTCTGCCATAATTAATTAACCAACATCTCAACCAAATTAAATGTCTTATACTTTAAAAAATATTACTTTTAAAAATGCGGAAGTATAGAAATGTAACTTTGTTAACCTTACTAGGAGACCACAGAACATCACTCAAATGAGGCTGAACTAAATACTGATTTTAAATACAGCAGATCTGGTTAATTTCATTAAAATACTTAAAGCAAATTAACATAATTTTGCAAATGACATCCATCTCATAGATATAAATGTACAGCAGAACCTAGGATAACAAATGCAACAAATAATATTTTAATATTTTCTTCATGAAGAAAATTATCTGAACAAAAAAAACAGTTTGAATGGCGAACGATGTCTCGAAATATGAATACTCAAATTGGAAGAAAAAGATTTCAAAAGTTTGAGGTTATCTATGGTACATAATCATTAATCGTGGACTTCCGGCAAGCCTTTTTTGATATTTTCCACTGCTTCACTCTCAGTAGCAAAGCATGGCAGCAAACTTGCATAAAGACTTTGAGCACTGTCACACTCAGAACTTTCTTTTGTTGTGATTGTTGTTTCTATTATCTATGATACTGCATCTCTACAGTCTAGACTAAGCATCGACAACCTTTGTCAGCTGCCAGTCAAAATCAACCAAAATGTGTATATTAAGAAGCTATTTCAGATCAGTGGTTATTTTCATTTTAGAATAGTCTCTTGATGAATAATAAAATAAATTTTATTGAGAAAATAATTAAAATGCGCTGTAAACATAAAAATAAAAATTATAATTATTATTATTATAAAAACAAACCTTACTAAATTAACTTTACTCTTCTCTTCAATATCAATGACTCCCTCGATGGAGTTAATTTAGTCAAGTCTCGCTTACAGTTAGATGTCTTAAGACAAATACAAGTATCTGGACTTTAGTTAAGCTGTTCCCTTCTTACTTAAAATAAATTTCATGTGTAAAACTATTTGCTCACATTTATAAGTGAATGTGGACAAAATGGCAAAGCCAATTTTTTTTTAATTATGGACGGGCATTGAACAAACTTTCCGATTTCTCCTTGAATAGAATAAAAATGCATATTCATTGCTATAATTTTGGAATCAAACATTGTTATTATTTATTTTCATTTTATTTTGCAAGGCCTTATTCAATTGAAACATTTTGCAATCATTAGTCGTGATATGTTATCAGTTGCGATCGGTTTCGCCGTTTTGGTATTCAATTAAAACACGACGATCGCCCCGAGCTCGCGATCAATCGTTCTTGTGGCGATCGCTCCGAACCCATCGTTCCACGGCGAAAATGATCGAATCGATATGGTGGCTGTGTTGTTTGTGCTTTCACGAAGACAGAATTCAAATGTGCCAAAGTACTTAGGATTTAAGGGCAATCCTTTAGATCTAACGAATGGGCAGCAATTAATATCAAAGTATAGGGTATATAAGGCTCCTAGCAAGGGGAGCTGACTCATTGTAAGTGTTGTATGTATATGAAGTGCACTTGTTGCTAGTGGATACTGATTTAGTGTCGTGTTGTTTACATTTGTATTGCTAGATTGCGACTTAATTCTGAGAAATATGGATGGATAAGCTGCATCAAATGATTCATATCATTCCAAAAATAACTTAAGTACGTTTTGTTTCCTGAAAAATAAAGAAATACAAAGAAAATGGGTAATTAACTCTTGTTGATTGGAATGGATTCCAAGCACAGGAGCATGCGCTTTTGAAGTAAGTTCAGCTTCATATGTTTTCATATATTATTAATAAAATAAGTGTTCATATTTCAGCAAAATGTGTATTTTCATTTAAATATTGCTAATTAATGGCAAATTGATTTACATGTACAAAATGAATTGCAAAATGTGTCTGTGTGGCCATTACACAGATACCGCAAATCTTGATGCGATTTTTTGTATTGTTATTATTGCAAACGGATAAAGTTTAAAGAATTATATTTTACATTTGATTTAAACTTTTTGTATGATGAACTATGAAGTGTGCTTTTTATTTAAATTTTAATGTGGGATTCATGGTTTAAAATCATATGTTATTTTTTTACCCTGTTATATTATCTCCAAATCGATCAGTTGGCCCCACTATGAAAAAATAAAGTAAGCATCGAATAATGTGATTAAAATCATGCATTACATAATGCATTAATATAAATATATCATATTTATATTCATTTTAAATAAGGTATCAATTTAAGTATTTAATGAATAATTTCAACTGTATTTTATACATCATGTATACTGCATTTCCAGATCTTTCATTTAACTAATTCCTGTCAATTTATTTCCAACATATGAGAATGAAATATGTTTTAAAATGCTGTGTGAGCTTAGTCACAGCTCAGTTTTCATATAAGAATTAAAATTTATCAGACAATTGCTTTCTTAATGTGTAATTAAAATAATTTAATAATATATGTTACTGTAATTTAATACTTTTGATTTTAATATTTTCAGAAATTTGCTAAACAAAGTTTATTTTTATGTGACCTTGAATCAAAGGTGCCAATAATAAATCTGTTTGGGCATTTACTGCTAAATTTTTTAATGAAAAACTTATTACTGATGTTTAAGAATGAATAAATTATATTTACCTGGTAATCAGTGTCTTATTATATTGCAATTAATTAAAGAGCTTCTTATTGTTTTTTAAATTGCATAACTTGTTTTCACATCTTTATGTTTTACTCTTCTATATTATAAAATAAATGTTAAAGGTATATTTCTAATCAAATATTCTTACTTTCATAGCGATGTTAAGTACCATGATAGATGTGTGTTGGCATTTATTATATAGTTATGAACATTATTCATTATAAAGCTTTATGTATTTGTTATATATATATATAATTTATATCATTACGTATTATATAATTTTCCTTTTACAATACATCACAATATATTTTTTTAGTTGTTAATAGAGCTATAGTCTACATTTTTCAGCTAGACTGCAGATTAGGGGCCAGTCGCCAAATGAAGCGAAATAGCGCCAAATCTGCTAACCTCTTGGTGTCATGAAAATCGTTAGGGTTTAATGTTACAGTTTATAGTATTTAAGTGGGCTTTTTGAATTTGCGTCATTTCACTGTGCTTCTAGTACATTGTGTGAGCAAAATGGCTGGCGTTGAAAGAGCTGAACGTGTGGATTTTACTTATTTGATTCGGTTGCAAGATAAGGGCGAACGATGTGCAATAGTATGGTGCATGAATTATGGTTTGATTGCGAATATGTACGAATGTCCTAAGTGTAAAAATAGTATGAAATTAGTTGAAAGAAAAGATGCGACAGATTTGCGTGAATGGAGGTGTATGTCCATTATATGTGGTTAAGCACTTGGTTGAAATGAGCGCGCCATTTTGAATTTCATCTCCATTGTATTGTTACATTTTAGTGTAGATATAAACAAATAAGAGTTTGTACTGCTTACTGTTGCTCATGTTTCAGTAGATCGAAATTTTGAATTTTATCTTTTTTTCTTCTGCATTATTTTTTAACTTCTTATTTTTTCTTCATTATTTTTAACTTCTGCATAAAGTTTTAGATTAAATATGAATCAATGCTTTCTGATCATTTATTGCTCATTTACTGCTATTACAATTTCTTAAATTTCGTGCTAAAACGTTTTACTCTATTTTGCTACTGTCTTAAAAATGGTATATGATATTATGAAAAATTTTAATATTGTTGATCCCATAAAATGCATAGTTATTAACTTTCAAATACTTTATCGTTGTTTTTCTTGAACTTCTGTTTTAGATATTTTGTATGTTTACAGTTGCTTAGATATTTTTGCATGTTTACATGATCAATTTTTTGCATGTTTACAGGGTTCATTCAAATTCACCACCGTCTAATATTGCGATATGACGAGTTAGTGGTTTTCTAAAACGCGTGAAAATAACCGATTTGGTGGTTTTTCGAAAATGCGCAAAGCTGGCCCGTAATATGCGGTTTTACCCATTTTTCTTTTCTTTTGCTTTAAAGCATCTTTTGAATTCTTTTTTTTTTTTTTTTTTTTTTCAGTATACATCCATAACTTATTTGACCTATATTTTTCACATGTTAATGTGATTTATGTGAATGGAATGTGTCTTTTAGGTTAGTTATTTTCTTAAAAGAATTAAAATAAAATGATACACTTTTAAAACTTTTCATAGATAAAGTTTTGAAACAATAGTGCTGAGAAGCCAAAGAGGACACACCAAACTTGAGTAGTAACCCTTAACAATGGTTACAGCATAACTGACAAGTCAGCCTGCATCTCTAGGAACTCTTATCATTGGTTACTTCAAAAACAATGCAACTTCCGACCACGCGATAAACAGCATCACGCATCTGGCAACCTCTGGCCATTTTGCTCACATAATATACTAGAAGTGTTTCAATTGAATACAAAAAAATCATTCATTTTCAAAAGTGATTACTGACACTGGATATAAACACTGGGTAAAAGTTTACAATTGGGTGCCAATTGTTTTTTGGCGATTCTTTTTTGATGCCAAGATTGGCGTCAGGAAGACACAATTTCAAGATGGCTGCTACACAAAACCAAAATAAGAAGTCAAAGAATTTCACAAACTCTGTGTCCATGTACACATCGACCTATTTTCACTTAAAAAAACATCAGAGAATTGCACAAACTAGTCGTTGCACACTGCTTTTACTTTGTCCATGTGCACATCGATTTAATTTCACTTATAAAATTAAGAAGCTAAAACCAAGTTAAAACTCTCATGGTAACCAGAAATGGGGTTTTATCGCCAAAACTGAACAAAATTTTTTGCCAATCAAAAGGGCACCCAATTCTACACTAGAGCCAAACACTGTTTAAGTAATTAACAATGTTTCAATTGAATGAGGCCTTTAATGTATTCTTCAAGTGCTTGTTTCATGTTTGTTTTATAATTTAGGTTTTTACTTTATTTTCAAAACTCAAGAGCATAACTTGAAATTGTGAAAAACTTGCAAGTCATACATTACCAAGGCCTAGTCTAGATGGGCTAATAAAAGATTGACACGGGTTACTAGATTGAAGACACGGGTTACTAGAGGGCCATAAAAATGAGCTCGACAAATAAGAATTACAACTTCAGAAGCAACAACGAAAGGCAATTGAGGAAGTAATATGTTGAAAAGGAAAGAAAGAAAAATGATTCTAGTTCTTTGGTCTCAAAAATGATCCTAGTTCTTTGATCCATTTGAAATCCATGCAAATTTTTTCAAGTTTTCAGGAAATATATCATGCTGATAAGGCTGTACCAAGCTATCACTTTCAAAGCATTTTAAAATATAACCAACAACAAATCACAATGAACACATTTTTAGTGAAACAAAGGCCCAATGAGTCTAAGAGTAAATTCATGTGCTTGGAAGGGAGGAGATAAAAATGGTTGCCCTCTAAAACATGATTAATTACCTCACATTCTTATGGAAGGGAATTTTGAATTCAAACAATAACATCTTCCTCCTCATTTTCCAATTATGCCATCCATTCTTCTTCATATAAGTAGAGCAGAATAATAAATGTTTAATATTCTGCTCATCTTTTTTGCTTTAAATTTAATGATGTCTGTTTGGTTATAAACATTGTTTTACACTCATTAATGTTTGTTATGATTTTGGAGCTATGAACTTGAGCAAAAAATACTGTTGTTAATGTTTAAATAAACAACCATCAGTGATACAGGAATGAATGAATCCATTTTACATTCATTCCTATGAGAAAATTGTTTCAATCTATGAACATTTGGAAAGAACAACATTCAAGACTAAATTAAATTCTGAACTGAGGTTTCAATATATATGGACATTGTTTCAAGAAGCCATAAGCTTATCATTAGTAATATACTGTAGTTCAGTTGTAGTTATCTTATTTCCTTGATAATATTACATAATTTTAGATAAAAATTAATTCATTCATTTAACAGTTTCCTTTCTTTTACCAGAATTGGACGTAATCATTGCTGCTTTTTTATTACGATTTTTTATTTACTTTGCTTTTAAAGAAATTAAAACTCCAATTACAACTTTATTATCACCAAATTTAGTATTTTCTTGTAAAAGAGGCTACTGCATCAGTTTTTTAGTGACATCTGAAATCTGTGTGTTATAGAGTGAAATAGTGTCTGCTTGAATAGAAGTGCTAAAATTACTTTAGAGGGAGTTCCTTTGCTAAATATGAGAGGAGGACGAGGAGGGAGGGAAGTTCTGTAAATTTAAAGTTTTGGGAACTACTGATCTCTAAAGCACTATTTTTGAGAAAAAAATATATCGTACACTAGACTAGTGGTGTTATACAAAGTTTTTTTATTGGAATATTGTTCGACTGTTCATACTGTTTTTAAAAGTATTCAAAGAAGAAGTATCTTCCTCCTTCAACATTATTTTACTTTTGGCATATCTTTGAAGAGCACCTTTTTTAATATTTAGCCCTATAAATCTGTTTACTTTTAACATGGTAACATCAAATAAATAAAAAATCATTAGTTAATGCATCATAAAATAAAACTTTTATAATTGTAATATTAATATTAAAATGAACTACACAAATGAGAATAAAAGAAAATTTTGACATAGGAGATGGAGGACAACGATAACCGATTTTACAAGTTGCTTATTTGAGATCATTATTTCAAATAAGTAACTTGTGAAATATATCTAACCATTTTCATTGTCACCGTTTCTACTATTACTACTATTTTTACATTACTCTATTCATTACATTTCAGCTGTATTACAATCCTCATAGTCTTTATTTCTTTAAAGCTTATAAATTTATACCATCAAATACAAAACAGCTGATAAAACAGTTCTTTTTGATAAAATAAAATATAACAAAATTCATGTATATTACTTATGATACTACATAGAAAACTGCAGTAAATTTATATGGTTTGAAGAGATATGTTAGCTTGAAGGAAAATAGTAAATACTCACCTGAGAAAGAACAAATGTCAAAATTGCAATGATAATAAAATTTGTACCGCCAGCAAAATCGGTAATTTTATCAAATTGGAAAGATGCAGCTATGAAAAAGAAAATAAGCTGCATTCCAACAGTTATTATTGCACTTATAAGAAGATGATCCTCATCTAAAATTTTAACAGCCATTGCCCTTCAGTTTGGTTTTTCCTGCAATAAATAAAACAAATTTTGGAAAAAAAAAAAAAAAAAAAGACTTAAATATTTATTCATTTGGCACACTCAAGTACAAGTAGATATAAAGAATTAAAAGATATAGAAATCACAATTTTTAAAATTCACAGCTATTTCAGTATTATAAAAATATTTTTAAAAAATTCCATTCTCTATTGGTATATTAATGAAAACTGCACACTTAGAATTAATTTTATTCAGAGACATTTCCGGGAGGGCAGAGAATAGCTGAACAAAAATTTGAAAGAATTTGTAATACTTTATTTCTGGAAAATATATTCAGCAAAAAAAGTAAATGCATACATCTATAAATAATAATTTTCATACATTTATCTACCATTTAATTTAGCCCACTTGAAATTTCCGACGTGATTTTCAGAAACAAAGTATTCGATCATATTGCATAACCCGAAACGAGATACTAAAGACAAAAAATATCATATTAATCCCTTACCTTTCTTCCACTGTTTGTAACTAATATGCATGCAACAGCCAGAAATTATCACATTGTGGGTTGTATTTAAAACATGTGACATGAATCTTAATGTTACATAACAAATTTACGAAAACGTGACATAACAACCGCAACGCAGAAACAGAGTTTTTATTGATATATTCTATTTATTCTGCTAACCGGTGTTGCCAAAGCTAAAATGAAAATTTATTCGTAAACTAATATGACAATTTTCTAACTTCCCTCCCCCAAATAATCCAGAGCCATACGAGACTCTTGAATTCTGTTTCCTGGTTCTTTTCGGTCAAAATTTCGATTTCAAATAATTGCAAAAATTATTAATTAATAAGTATAACTCAATTGTTAATTTCGCCTCTGTGCGTGGTGTTAAACACCTTTAATTTAAACTTATACTGTTAATGGCCATTGGTATAATATTTATGTACTGGTTATAACTCTTTAGTAGTTGACTGCCAGCAGCAAAATCAATATCCAAGATCACGTTTAAAACTGTGTACGTGGTTAAAACTGTGTACTTTTGTATATTTTGTCTCAATAAAATAATCCATTACAGTACAAAGTCCGAGATCCGGACGTCCAATATTAGGAATGATCTAAAATCTGGACCTCAAAACCACCAACAAACTTTTTTTGTTGTTGTTGTTGTTTTATTTTGTTTTGTTTCTCGTTATAGAAGAACCAATAATTTAGCATAAATTTGTGTGATCAAGAATTTAGCTCCGTAGCTGCGAATCTGCTTGGCATGCATCTCAAACAGAAACATTCTACTTACAAACATACTTGGTTTTCCCCCTAATGATATTTCATAACCTGGCGAGAGTAACAATTTTGACGTGCGCAAATGCTGCAGGAAAGCGCAAACGTAAAGGTTTCGTAATCGGAAAAAATACACGACCTGGAGTATATAAAGTAGTAAAAATTTCTCCGTTCTAATATATCGTGAAAAAAAAGAACACTGATAATACAAGAGCTTTAGTGTAGAATTGGGTGCCCCTTCGATTAGCCACAAATTTCGTTCAGTTTTCGTTCAATTCGATACAAGTATTAATGAATGATTGGTTTGAAAATCGTTTCATACCCGAGGCTCGGCAGAATTAGGTTGGTTTACATGATGATGGTTTACATGATTCGGTTGGGAGGATGTATTTCCAGATACTTCAAAAAAAATGCCCGGCATAATTTATAGCCAGCTACCATATTTATAGTGAGGATGATGTAGATGATAGCAGTGAATGTGAAGTTTTTCGAATATCGCATACCAAAGATGGAATTTTTCAATTAATGGATTTTGTAAAGGAATGTGGAGAAGCGGTAATAAGTGAAGATGATGCAACAGAAGATATTTATTGCGATGATAATGCCCTAATCATTAATCAATTAACGGAAGGCGAAATCTGCAGTATGGCTCTAGATCCAGAAAATAGCGCTACCGAAGAAAGTGACAGAGAGGGTATTGAAATCGAAAAAATTTCGATTCATAGGGTGATCGGAATTCTCGATAATTGAATAAGAAATTGTGTCTGCTTACAGAAGTAAACAGAAAATATCGGCATAAAAAAACTGAAACAAATTTATATTGAAAGAAATGTTTAATAAAGTAAACAAATATTTATTATTTATTTATTTTGTAAATTTTGTTGCAGTTTAGATCATGAATGCTTCATTATTTCATAAATCACGATTTCATATTTTTAATTTCATAATTTCTACATGCCATCTTACTAGTTTTAAATTGATGATCTAATATTCGGAAAATTCCTCGGACTTTGTACTGTACCAAGGAGTATAATTATACTTCGTGTACTGTACAATTCTAGATCGTGTCTCATGCATAGCAAAATCATGAATGAACAGGTTGCTTGTAATATATAATTCCTAAACTAAAAATAATTATTATACTAACTGTTATTAATTAATGTTAAGTCTCGTCCAAAACAATAATAAATGCCTCAGAAATGTTAAAGCCAATGTTCGTTTAAACAATTTCTTTTAACTTTTGCAATAATTATAACTGTCACATAGTAAGTTTTTGAAAAAAAAATAAAATGTGGTCATAGTTATTTAATTTACTTAAGTTTACTAGGTCAACAAAATTAATTCAAATTCAGTGCACCTTGTCTGGCATCACGCCAACTTTTAGCGGCATAGAAAAAAAAAAAAATGTAACTCTGTAATTGTTTACAAATTCAGAAGTGGTTTTTCTTTGTAACAAGCATCTCAATGGCTTTCCGGTTCTTTTGTTTAGTTTTAGTATTGTAAGGAATACATTAAAAGTTATTATATGATTTTGTTAATCGTGTATACAAATTCAAAATGTAGATTCTTTTCCTTTACACCTTAAACAGTGGTAAGAAAATGTCTTTATCCTAGTCACTTGTTTTTTTTAAACTGCATTATTGTTTTACTGTCTCTGCATTTCGTTGCGCTGATGTAGATATTATATATATGTGTATTTATATTTCTTTTAAAAAACAAAAGAAAAAGCAGTTCTTTTTGTTATTATTATTATTGCTAAGGATATTTTTGAGTCTCGTAGATCCGCTTTTCAATTTATATTCTTCCTGAAATTTATTATATAATATTAATGATTCAAAGATCTACTGAAATATTTAGTGGGCTGATTGTTTTCCATAGGATATGCAAAATGAAACCTTTTACAAAGAAAGAACCATCACCTTGTTCGGTATCGGATGATTCACCACCCCAACGTCCCAAACGAAGCACATGTCAGAAAAACCTTGTAAGTATATAGTTTACAGGTAAGGTCTTTTGAATTCAGTGATATGAGGAAATTCAGCTATGCATTTTTGTTGCAAGATATTTATTTAAAAATTTATAAAATCTATAAATTTATAAAGTCTTAAAATTCTTTAATTTGCTTGTGTTGTAGGATATGTATTGCATGCATAATGAATTGCTTTGTTATAGATCAACGGTTTGTTGCATGTTTAAAAATTTTAAAAGATTTTCTGTTGTATTTTATAATGGTAGTCGAAAGACCCTTAGCGATAAAGAAAGTCATTGTTTTCCACTAAACTTAAACAGTGTAGTCTAAGATGCAGATGCGTATATCATTTGATATATAATTTAAAATTTAATGGAAATTAATACCTGTCAGAGAAGTAAGTTGAAACTTATAGAGGTGCAGTTGTGAGCAAAATTATGCAATTCAAAACTACAAGTACTGTTGGTAAAATTACAGGAAATTGTATTTTAGTGTGTAGATAAGCTTTTTCAGGTTCCCTTCAACTATTTACAGTGCAAAGCAAATTCTAATACATATTAATCGGCTGTAATAAAGCAGGTAGTATGTTTCATATCTGTGTATTTATGTATTTTTTATTGATTATACTCTAAAATGGTGTAATTTTGCTCACATATTCAGTAACAGTTTTAATTTGTATGGATATCTCATTAATTTCAATTTTAAATTCTTATTCAAAGCTTAATGAAGTTATTATTTTAAGCGCTAAATTTTTGCATAAATAGTAACTAGTATAAAACTTAACAACCACTGTTAGTTCAAAACTTAAAAATTTATTGTAATTTAATATTCAAATTATATGACGAATCCATGTACTTCATCTTCTAACTTATAGATAATTGAAAACTATAGTGAATAAAATATCTTAGCAGATGTAAACAATCCAGAAAGTACAGAGGAGGGGGGGGAATCATGAATTAAAACTATCATTTTGAAAGTTTTTATCTTTATGGGTGTTTCTTTTCCTCTTCGTCCCTGGATTGTAGTGACTTTCGTAGACTGCAACAAAAATTTTCTGGGGACTAGTAGCAAATCTTAATTTCTAAAATTAGAAGTACTGGAGCCCTATAGAAGACTGTCAAGAAAGAGGAACAAAAATAAATAAATATTGAAATAGTAAAGTAATTAATGATTAAAATTATGAACTATGTAACAGTTAAAACAATTAAAATTTAAGGAGATGAATACGAATTTAATAAACTATTAAATTAATGCTACGTAGTTAAATAGTAAGACAAATTACTGAATTTCATTTTATTTGGTTTTTCAGTTGGAATTACAGTTTCACTCAAGAACTAAGAATTAGCTCAACCGGGCTCCATGTGACTTTCAGCACTAGATATACAGTGCAATATGATTGAAGAGTTTTTTTTTTTTTCCAGCTTACCAGTGAAAAAAAGTTAAAATGGTTGAATTATCACTAATGAAAATACAAAGAATGCTAGAATGAGAATGTAAAGGAAATTTTAGCGAAGGATGTATAGGAATGAAAACAAAGAAGAGTCCAATACTTTTTAAACACGACCCCGTGCCAATATAATTCTAGCTGTAAAGCAGAAAGTGACAAGGGAGAAAATCCCCCCCTCCCCGTGTTTTTTTAAACAGGAAGACAACAGAGCTGGAATGAAAATTTTACCTTTATCATAAATTAATAGGACTTCCTGGGAAAAGCCTTTGACATGGGCTGGGGGCTTTTTCCCCCCTAAAAGTCTCAACATCCATCCAAGGGTTTGTTTTCTGTGTAAATTAAAGCATGAATTTAGGAGTTAGAATTGATTTTCAATGTAATTTTATTATTATCAAGTTAAATCTGCCAGATCAAAAGAATATTCTGCTGAAATTATGGTTTAGTTAGGTAAAAGAAGTGCTGGAGCCCTCTTGTTTAGGGCTACAGTGCGCTCCGGCTACAATTAGGATTTAATCTAAAAAATTAAGAAGAACGCAATTTAAGCTCTGAATACTGGTATTATGAACTAGGAATTTATCATCTTGTAATCAGCTTAAGATAGTAGTATTCTGAACAAGCATTTCCACTTACAATAAAGTTGGGCATTGTCTGAATAAAAATTGATCATATTGTCTATATTGTGTAATGCTCTCTTTATTGTTTTAAATTAATTAATCAGTGCTGTTAAATAAAATAGTGTTATCTGGTAAATGTGTACGAGACTGTAAATTCACATAATTTAGTCACTGACAAAATCTATTTAAATGCGTTGTCTAAGTTAATTCACCATTAATATTATGTAAATAAAATAAAATAGACAGAAGCTATTATTATATATTATGATTCTGTATTGTTAACCATTGACTGCATGGGTGGAAAAAATGGGTTGGGTCTGTGAGACCCATTATACTTTACATCAGATATATTGTACTTGCATTATTTTAAAATTAAAACAAGTTTATCTTCTTTTAATTAAACATATTTATGACACTAAAATTCCTAAGATAGGTGAACAAAATTAATTTTTTATATTCTTGTGAACTTTTTTTTACAACAAAGGTATCTTTTTAGACATTATAGTGAATTTTAACATAAAACAAAATAGTTAAGTATGCATTTGATAAAGGTTATTTTCCATTGTTGACAAATAGCTGATTCCAAACGATGATTCATATTTCATTTTTACATTCATTACGAGAAAAATGCAGCATGCTCTAAACTAAGTTTTATTTTTTCACTGCTCGCACATGTATTCAGTTTTTCTGTCCTTACAATAGTCAATAAGCACATCAGCCCCTTTTTCCTGTTTTATTTCGATGTTCCAACTCTACAACTATTCCTGACAATTTTTATGCAGCAGTATGAATGTTCCTTGGAATGTTTTTTAACATTGTTCTTTCTATTATATGGTCTGCCAAATCGAACATGATTTTTTTGAACATGAACTCTTTTCTATTTTTTGCTTTATCCTTATCAGGTGCATGTCATATGAGAATTAAATATGAATTATAAGCTGCTACATTTAGTAGGGCCTAAACAAAACCGTTGACCAAAGTTTTGTGTTTTGAGCAACATTATAAAATGCCTTTCTCTCATTGGCACAGTCAGTACCACCTTTCGTTTCATTACAAAAAATTATGATTTCAGATTTCTTGTCATTAATACTTTCATCAATTTTGTCGTCGTTATTCACGGATGACAAGTGGATCATTGTTTTACCCCACTTTGAAACATATGAAATTAAAGTCCTATCATCTTGGAATCCGAACAAACTGCTGCAGCCAAATTATCGAGATTTAAGTTTTTGTGATGTTCTGCAAATACATAAAACAGAAACTGAGTGTCACAGTTGTCTAAGTTTTGAAATTTTGAAAAATAAAATAAAATGAAATTTTGAAAAAACTTACATGTTTGAACGAATTATATTTTGCATACCCAAGATGATTGATATGATGAAATAATTCCTGTCTGAAAGAATATACTTCGTTGGCAATGTACGTGTTAAATGTTGTTCTAAAGATAGGAAGATAGATGAACATCAGCAGTACAGATGCTGCCATCTGTCTCAAATAATGAAAAACGCATTTGTCTGGGTCACATGCAGTGGTGGATTACAGAGGTAAATAATTTGTGTTAGTAATGCATTCTTCAGAAATTGATAAAATAAAAGAGAATTGTATCACATTTAAAAAAATTGTCTTAAATTATTACAAAAGCATAGCCACCAACTATCCATGTTTTACTAAATGTTTTTATTTCTTTACTAGATTTTTTTCATCACATCTCCCAGTCTCTAAAACAGATCACCAAATATTCTGGTTTTTAATATTTACTAAGGAAAATGCTTTTAGCAGTAAATATATTGAACTAATGAAATCTAAATTGTCGAAATTCTATTCTCCCACCTCTAGTGACTTTTAGCATAAAATTTCTTACTTCATTTTATTTGATGTGATTTGTCTTAATCTGTTACAAATATTTGTATTTGAAGATTCAGCCAGTGTTTAAACAGTTAATATTTAAACTGAATTATATCTTACCTCAATAAAAAATATATTACTGAGTATATTCATACAATTGTATGTGCATTAATTATTAATTTTATTTTTATCGTAATTAAAAATACCACGATAAATAAAAGTGTTTCTTTTCTATTCAGGATTTTCTCAATATAAATGGGTAAGAAATTAGCCAAAGAACAGGATTTAAAATATATAATTAACCCTCTTGCTGTATCATTTTTTTATCAAAATAGGTTCAAAACTTGCATGCTTTTTATTATATATTTCAAATCTACATATATTTTAAAATGTGAAAAAATTTGTACAAGAGTCCCCCCCCCAGTATAGAATTATATCATAAAAAAAAGGTTGTCGGAAGATGAAATTTAAGAATAATCATATAAAAGCGAAATTTTGAAAATTAATCTTAGTTATGATTTATTTTATGAAATACAAAAGTAAAACATATATACTAATAAAAATATGCAAAGTACTTATAAAACATTTATTAGAAATGAAGTTTAGTATGATAAACTTCGAAACAAGGCTCAAGGCAAAGTTCCACCTCACAATCTTTGCAACGAATTCGCTTTTGTTTGCAAAATTTTTTGCCTGTTTAAGTTTTTTTTCCGAACAACAAACAGCATACTGTCTACGAGGCTCTTTCTTGGTGGTATTGGGGGTTATATGGCTAGCAAAATGTGGAGCAGTTAGTCTCATGAGATTGAGAGTTGAATTACATCTGCCAGGGTAAATATTGGAATTTCCATCTGAATACTTAGCTCAATAATTTACAAATGCAACAATAAAAATGTTATATTTTTGCAATGGTTTATCCGTTTTAAAAGGCTTATAAATATTCCACTGTGACTGCTAAGAGGAGGAAATGAAGTAGGAGCTGTGGAATATTTTGCATCACTATTGAACATTTTGGATAGAAAATGAATCTTCAAATTCATCACTATCTGCAGAGGAATCGGAAAAATTTCCATCGGTTTTGCTATAACTATGTTCAATATACTTGAAATCAGAGTCAGAATTACTATCAATGTTGGAAGTGTTTTCGGGAATGTAGGATATATTACTCGTGAAACCATTCTTGGACATCTTTGAAAAGATTGCACAAAATGGTGCAAAACATGCTTGTATATTTTGCAGAAATATGGACACCTGACATCATCTGTTAACCCAATGTTTCAAACATTTAAACGTCACAGAAAAGGTGAAACGAAACCATGAATGGGAAAAGAGCCGGTTGCACAGTTAAAGAGACAGAAAAGATGCATCTCCGCGACTTGCGCTAATTTTGCTGCTTCTATGCTGCCTGTGGAAATTGCGGGATACGCAGTGAGGGTGTTAAATATATGCTTATCAGAATTTCATTATAAGTAGTTCAATAATCTAAATCATTATTATGAAGATATTTAAGTCAGTTCAGAATTCTTTTGAAATTACTCTGCTACATAGCTAAAAACCTTCAATCTAAGAATTTTTTTCCATATTTTAAAGTTGGCAGTTAAGTAAAAGATTCTGATAGTTTTGTAAGTCTTTAATTTTAGCTGAGTATATCTATTTAAACATGAAATATAACTTAAAATAAACTTTGCTGAGAATTGAAAAAAGAGTGTACTGAATAAAAATAATGCAGAAAATATTAAATAACTTAAATAAATGTGATCATGTTTATTCTGGGTTCTATATTAAAACATGTGAAAGTAACTACTGCTTTTTAACTGTATTACAATTATCTGCATACTTTTCAAGCAGGAGTTTTTTTTTCCTCTGTATGTAATGCATAAAATCTTTGGTAATTATGACAAAATCTTCATTCATTATGAAACAAGGTGACTGTATAGCTTTTTTTTTTCCATTTTATTTCTTCTTGTAGGATATGCAATATGGACCAGTGTCCCTTCAAAAACGTTCCGTACTAAGGGTTCTCAACCCTGTACTTGTGGGCACCATGGTGCCCGCCGATCGTTTAACATGTGCCCACCGCTGTCTGTTCACAATAAAAATGGTTCAGTTTTCAAAAAATTTCTATGTGAAGGTTTTATTTTTAATGAAATAGAAATTGCGTCCAACACAGATACCAGCACGAAGTGAAATGTGACTGATCTCTTTTTTTATGTGCATGTATTGTAACTGTATCAAACTATAAATTCACCTTGAAAAAGTAAATGGTTCCCACTGCCCAACAGGCATTCTAGAATGTCCTACTATTAGGGACAAAAAGGCTGGAAGCCCTTGTTCCATATGAACGTGCCTCCAAAATAGTCTTTTGCATGTTTTACTTTGACTGTGTAATTTGCTTATCTCACTGAAGTATTACAGGGCCATTTTTTCAAAGCAAATTCCCCTCCCCCAAAGCACATAATTTCCTTTAGAAATGAAAGCATGTTTTATGATATACACAGTCCAGTCACATTAATGTGACCACCACGTACTTTCCATGTCAGAGTTAAATAACCAATCACAGAAGGCAGGTGGCAGCACAGTGCAGTTGAGCGTATATAAAGGGTGTGTGAGGGCTTCGGAAAACATTTCAATCGTTGGCGTAATGCAGAAACGAAGCGATTTATCCGACTTCCAAAAGGGCATGATCATTGGCTTTCGGGCCAAGGGTGGAAGCATTTCCGAAACGGCTGAGTTTGTGAACTGTTCGCGTGCCGCCGTGGTAAAAGTGTACCGTGCATGGCAAAATGGGACTGTCCAAAATCAGCGACGTGGCAAATGTGGTGCACCACGGGCCATAGATGACAGAGGCGAACGACGGTTGCGGAGATGCGTTCGGGCAGATAGACGGGCTACCGTTGAGCAACTGACCACCAAAATGAACCAAGGGGCTACCAAAAGTGTCTCCCAAAGTACTATTCAGCGAACATTGCTGCGTCTGGGCCTCCGAAGCAGACGCCTGGTTCGTGCACCTATGCTGACTGCTGTTCATCGACGGCGAAGGCTAGAATTTGCACGCCAGTACAGCAGCTGGACGTCCACTGAGTGGCGACAGGTTGCGTTTTCGGATGAATCGCGTTTTATGCTCCATCGGACAGATGGACGTTGGCGTATAAGGCGTGAAACCTCTGAAAGGAACCACCCTGCAACCATTGCCGGAACGGTCCAAGCTGGAGGCGGGAGCATTATGGTCTGGGGAATGTTTTCCTGGCATTCTCTAGGTTCACTGATCATTGTGGAAGGCACAATGGATCAATACAAGTACGCATCTGTCCTTGCGGACCATGTTCACCCCTACATGCGCATTGTTTTTCCTCAGGATGATGGCATCTTCCAGCAGGACAATGCGAGGTGCCATACAGCTGCCACTGTACGTGCGTGGTTCGAAGAGCACCAGGATGAGTTTACCGTCCTCCCCTGGCCAGCAAACTCACCTGACTTAAACCCAATCGAGCGTCTGTGGGAACATCTCGATCGAGTTGTTCGTGCCATGGATCCTCAACCGTGTAATCTAGCGCAGCTGGCCACGGCATTAGAGTCGGCATGGCTCAACATCCCAGAGAACACCTTCAGGGACCTATGTGACTCTCTTCCTGCACGTCTTGCAGCAGTCCGCTCTGCGAAAGGTGGTTATTCTGGCTTTTGACAGATGGTCACATTAATGTGACTGGACTGTGTATGTTTCAGAAAATGAAAAACTGATTGTTAATGCAACTGGTCTATAATTGAATATGTAAATGCTATTAGAATGCTAAGTTCCAAGGTAAATTGTCAAGTCTGTTACCATACAAAATTGATTAATTTTCTTACCTTTAAGTTTTGTTAAAGTTTCCAAAATCAACTTACTTTGAAATACCTTGTCTATTTGTCAGTAACACTTAAATTAAATTCAAATGAGTGACATTTATAGCCACTATTTTTCCCCACACCAAAATTTATGCTATAACATTTTCTATTAATAATATATGTTTATTTAACTATTGAATTTTAAAAAAATTGTGTCTCTATTTCTTAAAAAAATATTAATAGGAAAATATCCTTAAAAATTGAGTGGCAAGACTTGATGGATTAGATCCTAATCACTTCCCAAATGTCAAGTCTGTTAGTGTTTAGTCATTCTAATATTTTCTTTCAACTGAGATATAAGGTAATCATTTTATTATTTAATATCCAAATGAATTAATGTATTTGAACCCGTGTAACAAGGGTGACTGTTTCCAAAAGACTGCATGAGAGAGGGTTATTTGTCAGAAGACAGGCTGTTTGCATCCCGCTCATGTCTACGGACAGGAGAGTCCGATTAGCATGGTGCAGGCAGCATAGTGATTGGAGTAGGGAGCAATGGGTGACCGTTCTGTTCGCGGACGAGTCCCGTTTTAGCCTAAACACCGATTCTCGCTGTGATTTCATATGGAGAGAGCCAGGGACTCACTACCTACCCTCGAAATCAACAATTATGGCGGTGGTGGTGTAATGGTCTGGGCAAGCATCATGTTGGATGGCCGCACACCTCTGCATGTTTTTGACAGAGGCTCTGTGAGTGGTGTGAGGTATAGGGATGAGGTCTTGGAGCCCTATGTTTGCCTTTTCTGGGGTGCAATGGGCCCCAAGTTCATCTTTCAGGACGATAACGCAAGGCCGCATAAAGCTCTTCTGGTTGACGAATTTCTGGAGAGTGAGGATATTTGCCGGATGGATTGGCCAGCCAGGTCTCCAGACCTCAACCCTATACAGCATGTCTGGGGAGGGCAATTGCAACTCGCAACCCCCCTCCGAGAACCATCCAGGAAATGAAAACTGCGTTGCTGAATGAGTGGGACCAGTTGCCACAGGCACTGATAAACTGCCTTATTTCCAGTATGTCATCACACTGTGAGGCCTGTATGGCTGTAAGAAGGGACCATATCCCCTGTTAACCCATTTCTTTTGTGTCTTCTGCAATTGCTGTTTCAGACCTTCAGACTCCCATGAGTGTTACACACGAACATGTGTGTCTATTATAACTGTTGAATGTTTATTTTGTTTGTTTTATATCAACCTATGTTCACACCAAATTTTATTAATCTGTCCAGTAGTTCTGGAGATCATAGATCAAATATGAAAATTCTCTTAATTTCTTTCCCCATTGTATGAGACTGTGCATGATTTTTAAAATGCTGTAATTCACAGTAATATTATATATATTTTTGCATAATTCTGGATATGAGAAAGGACTAGTATTCTATTTACATAAAAACAAAAACAACTCACACTTTGAAAGTAACATTCTCTAAATGGCATCCCTTTCTGAGGTGACACCCCTATATTCGCGAATGGACGTCTCATAATTTTCTGCAGTACGTCCACAATAAGGGATAGAAACTCATCACATATTGCAGCTTTGAATTCATCTAGCACATAAGTATGAGTAGCAAAGACATGAGCTTTTAAATGACTTCATAAAAAGAAATCACACACTGTCAGATCTGGCAATCTTGCAGTCCAGTTGATATTGTTACCAAATGCCCAGCTGCGGTAGGATAGCTTCCCCACAAAGCATATTTAGGTTTGTTAGAAAATGGCAAGGGAATGGAGATTTGGCACGAAATCGCCTATTTGCAACAAAATTGGCGACATTCTATAGACGGATGGAGAACATGCTGGAACAAATTCTTACTGGTTTGGCTGAGAATGTTCTTGAAGGCAGGCCAAAAGCTATATAAACCCTGCCTGTAGCAGAGTAGCAGTCTAGTGTCGAGTTGGTCATCAAGTGTATCGCAGGTTGGTGCATCGTTGAGGCTATCGAATGTATCGTCGAGTTGTAGCATGGAGAGTCGAGTCTTGAGAGTACATTGATTTCCGAGAACGAGTGAATCGTGTTGGGAACTGTACTCTAGTGCTTTGCCATAAAGCTATCTTCACCATTATAGCCTGAAGGCTGTGTTGCTGATTGTCTCAGTGTGTTTGTCGTAGTTTTTCGACGACTAAACATGTTTTGGGTCCTGTCTGGGTAATACTGGCTAATAAATTGTCTTTTTATTCTTCATCAATTGTTGTCAATAATCACTCCAAATCCACAAACCCGTAAGAACGCAACAATATTGCCAATCATTCTGCAATGCCTGGATTACCTGGAGCTTATATGGGTGCAGTTTTAAATCTTCATGCAAAATTTTACTCAAACTCTGACATGTTAATCCTGATGACTTGTAATATGTTCATGCAATGTTGCAGACTTTGCTCACTCACTGCATTTACTGCTTGCATAGTCTGTGGTGTTCATACCATTTTTCTTGGTCCTACATGTTTTAAGTTCATTGCTGACCCTGTTGCTGCAAATCTTTCCAGCGATTTCTCCTCAGCATGAGCCAACAGAGCCGTGTCATAATGGCACAGTTGAAAATGATGCCATGTAGCTACACAACTATCATTATTTTTGTAATATGTATTCACCATGAAATTGTGCTGCTCTTCTAACCACTGCTCCGTAGCAACTGAAATGTGATTGTATATGGTACTGTATTATGGTCTCACTGTGTAGCTATTTTTAATAATGACCGTGTACTAAGTGATTGAAAAACCTCCCATTTCTGCATGCCACTTTGTATGGCCAACTGATTTCCTAAAAGCCATGATCAATTAAAAAGTATGTAAACAGATAAACAATTTTTTTGATGATACTGTGTGCAAGGACCACCAGAAAAAAAAAAAAAAAAAAAAA
>KK115251.1:731390-742069 GCA_000611955.2 Stegodyphus mimosarum | reverse complement strand
TGCAGCATTTGTGCATGCTAAAATTGTTAGTCTGTAATGTAGCTGTTCCTCAATAAACACAAATGCTGGCTAGCTCTAAATGTATTTATTAACAGAGCATACAGGAATGGATACAAAGAAAACATGCATAAAAATAAAACATATACAAAATGGAGTATTAACCATTCGAATGACAGAGACATCTAATACACGCTAAACCTAACATGATTGCGGCCGGAGGTCGACTACTGTCTTAGATTGTTCTATTTCGTGACTAGATGGCATTCAGTAAAATAGTTCAGTTACAAATAAATAGTTCTGTTACATCCTCCCCATCTGACTTCGTAGGCATCTCGGCAAGAAGTCAGGAGCTGACATTTGTCTACTTTGTGCAGTTGAACACAATGGATCATTAGGACAATTAACACAATAATTTGTTCGGTGCAAAGTACCTCTTTTTCAGATACCAAACCATCAGCGAAAGACACCTGTAGTAGACACCTGTAGACCTTTTCAAATACTGCATCTTGTTTCTGCAGAATATGATACAGGATTCACTTGTGATTGAGTGACTAACATTACTGTCGACAAAAGCTGTACTCGAAATACCTCCAATACAGCAGTCCATGTAGAAGCAGCCATAGCATGTTAAGGGAGGTTGGTATTCCTCTGTTTGCTGCTGACTACGATTTGAAAAGGTGTTACACATTCCCTGCACGCCACTTGTTTGATTTTCTACTTTGGATTTGGAAGGATTAGTTGGTTTGAAAGAATAGTTCCGCCTGCTAGGGAGTTGAGTTTTATAGTTTGTATTTTTAACACAGCTTCATGATCATCCAGTTTCTATACTAATTCAGATGAATTCTTTATTTTTCCCCGTGTATCAACAAAATGCTTTTAACATCACTGCTGACTCTTCTTTTAAGCTGATCCGTCTGGACCAAGTCTTTGAGTCATTCATAGCCTGTAACATTGAGGCTATGCAGCCACTCTTCAAAATAATTGCTTAATTCGTAAGCAGAATCTTTCCATAAGGACCCAGACTGTCTGTGGTGTGTGGTAAGCTTAATTCGAAATGATTCAACATTTAATTTGAATCTTTGGAGCAGAATCTTCTTGATATATGTATAATCTTCTAATTTGTCCTTTGGTTCCAATGTGCTTTCTTAAAAATTCTGCCCTTCTTTGTTGACGTATAACTAGTTGAGCTTCTTTTTCTTCCGAATCAGGAGAATATCGGTGCAACACTCCTCTGTTCATAATGTATCCTCTTCCAGTCCAAGTTGCACGGTGTACTTCTCAATATTTTGTTGGTGCCAATGTTGTGTAGCCATTCCTCAATAAACACAAACACTGGCTAGCTCTAAATATATTTATTAACAGAACATGCAGGAACAGGTACAAAGAAAACATGCATAAAAATAAAACATATACGAAATGGGATATTAACCATTTGAATGACAGAGACACGCTAACTTAACATGATTGCGGCTGGAGGTCGACTGGCTTAGATTGTTCTATTTCACTACCAGATGGCGTTCAGTAAAATAGTTCTATTACAAGTCTAGGTTTGAAATGTTTGACACCATTTGAGTCTTTTTTGTAGAGGGTGGCCAAGGTATTTTGTGGTACGTATTGCCAGAAAAGACCAGTTTCATTAGCGTTGTAAATTTGTCCTGGAGATAACATTTCACCATTAATGAGTTCAATAAATTCATCTGCAAATAGTTCAGCTGCTTCAGAATAAGCCGAAGCTTTTTCACCTGAAATTCTTAACTGCATTATACCAAAGCGATTTTAAAATTTGGTTAACCAATACAAACTCTGGAGCCGGTTCTGGGTTTATGTGAATAAAAAATCAGTTATTCTTAATTCAAATAGCACTAAATGTAATCTTTTAACCTATGAGTATCATTGTCAAAGTTGATTTTTACCATATGGAAAGAAAGTTTTGTTAAAATTTTTCCTCATCAACATTTAGTGCATCTGTGCACCAAGTGTACTGTCAATATAAAAGGTTTCCATACTCTTTATTATTCAATTACTAATATAAAAAAATGTTTAGGCATCATTATTCAAGTTGTCATGTGTTGATAAACATATGGTGATGAAAGCAAAATATAATAAATAATCATTCGCCAGGTTGGTTTCAGGGATATAAAATATTAGTAGTTGTAAAATCAATGATGCTTCTATGTAGAATGTTTTGTTTTGAGATGTATGCCAAGCAGATACGGAGCCAAATTATTGATCACACAAATTTATGCTAAAATCATGGTTTGTTCAATAGTATTTTTTTTAGTGACGTGAAATTAAGAATCGGGATTCTCCACGTTTTCTTATGGGGAAGTAAATTAAATGCGCATGCATAAAGCAAAAAAAAAAAATTTCCTAAATTTTTTTTTGGTGGCAGTAAGGTCCGGATTTTAGATCATTCCAGATATTGGATGTCCAGATCTTGAACTTGTACTGTATATATTTCCATTTATCCATTTATAATTACTTACATTTATTCGTACATCCAAGAATGTCTAATTCATTTATTCATGTAAAAAAATTATATGAGTACAGTAATGTGATCTTCTGGAACATTATCAGAAAACTTCAAATCTCAAATTTTGAACTGCATTTCTTCTGGCTCAATTTCCTGTAGAACCGTTGGCCCTAATCTCTCATGTCTAGCTATAGAACTTCCTTTAAATGAGACTTTCTTGTCCGTGTAGTCGATTCATTGTGCACTGCCAACATAGATGCCAGCGATTTTATCATATGTTGGTGACTTTATACTATAAGAAAAATTTCTATGATTTCTTCACTCTAGTCACAATCCCTTGCAGGCTAGGCTTCACAAAGTGTTTGTGCTGATTTCTTTCCACTCTACTTTCAGTGTAGTCATTGATGTCCACACACCTGTGGTCCTTGAAATGGTTTATTCATTGCAGTATAAAAAGTTTGGAAATATGCCGTCATTCCCACAAGAATTGTTAAACTATTCTTTTTACTTCCTTGCATGAATTCTGCGCGTCATGTTTCAATGAAAATATCCATTTTGACTGCTGTTGAATGCAATTTAATGATATTTTTGTGTGTCATCTGTTTGTGTGTTACCCAAAAAGGATTGAAAATGGATTCAGAAGAGATTTTTTCGTGACATCTGTCCGTATGTATGTATGTATCTCGCATAACTCAAAAACGAGTAGCCTCAGAACATTAAAATTTCATATATAGGACTGCTATAACATGCAATTGTGCACCTCCCTTTTTGGTTGCAGTTGGGTGGACTAAAAGTATATATATATATATATATATGCATACCCACTCTGTTACTTGGCTCCGTGAGCTGTTTTCATATTCTTATATGTGGGTAAATTGTGCATTTTTTGCTTTAAAAGGGATTCAGTTATGTTGTTGTTACGTTACGGTTAAAGTTTTTGTGCCTTTAGTTAATCTGCATGCAATAGCTCTAAAATTATCAACAATTTAAAAGTTGTGTAAGTGTGACAGAACAGCCATATTTTTTTACATTTGAAACTTATCAGAATAGTGAATTAAGTTAGTTTTGTGCGCCAAAAGATCTGCCTCCTTGCATGCTGGCCAAATTTCTTATTGTGTAGAAACTCTAATTTTAATTGTAAATATTATTTTTTAATTGTTTTAACTCTGTTTTAGCTTTTTCTATGTTTTTCAGTTTTTAATGAAAATGTTTAATGATAATAATAAAGATATTCAATTTTTAATGAAGTTGAAAATTGGTTTAATCCTGGTATACGATACACACAGGATTTGGCAATATTATGAGCAATAAATGGGTCATTTTGGTGTTGGCAGCAATTTTTAAAATCATGCCAAGGTGCCATACTGTATACTAGGATTTTACAAAATCTTTTTTCTTTTTAATAAATGCCTTATTTATCATTTTGCAGTAAAATAAAAAAAAATATTAATCAGTCGTCTAGGCTAGCTATTTAATATTTGCCAAAATATCGTTGATTATTGTAATTCAATTTTTAATCTTTAAGTAACTAGCTTTATTTTAATGTTATTTGTATCATTTAATGTGGGTTCTTCCTTCTAAATTTATTTATTATTAGTTAATAATACTTTCAAATTTAAGGCAATTTGCTCTGGCATACTCCTGAAACTAATTCTAGCAGTATGTGGTGACATACCATCATGAAATTTTATGCACATATTTTTTGCTTATGCGTGCTGTTAAATAGATATAAAATACCTGAATTTATATAAAAATATCATTAAATAGATTTCTTCCTTTCATTTAACTGCAAAATGTCTGGAAAAAAAATCCAAATTGGGCCAAATCTAATCTCAGTCTTCAGTGGAGAAAACAACTGTTATAGTTGTGATGCTTTGGTGATTTTATGTACGTAGCGTATTTGGAAACTAAGTACCGTTTCATTCTAGCGTCGTCGCAGCGCTGTGGTAGGCGTCCCGCGCATGCGCACTAGTCTTTCTTGTTCACTGACTTTGCTGTGCACATTCAAAATGATTAAGACAATTAGTTCTCCCGCTGACTGTGAGATTCGTGCCGTGATTAAATTTTTGAACGCGAGGAATGTTAAGCCAGCCGAAATTTATCGTCAAGTGACAGAAGTTTACGGTGAATACGCGATAAGTGATGGAATGGTGAGAAAGTGGGTAAGAATGTTTAATGCAGGTCGAACAAATGTCCACGCCGAGGCTCGGAGTGGTCAGCCTTCTGTTGTCACCGACGATTTGGTGAGGAAAGTTGATGAAGCAATTCACGAGAACAGACGCTTCACAATGACAACTTTTTCAGAGGCATTTCCACAAATTTCACGTACTGTTTTGTTCGAAATTGTGTCTGACCGCTTGAATTATCGCAAACTGTGTTCCCGATGGGTTCTAAAAATGCTCACTGATGTTCACAAAACAAAGCGACTTGGTAGTGCCCCGACATTTCTCACGCGGTACAGTAATGAGGGAGAAAACTTTTTAAACCAAATTGTGACAGGTGATGAAACTTGGGTGTGTCATTTCACACCAGAATCGAAACAACAATCGATGGAGTGGAGACACACTCATTCTCCGAAAAAACAAAAGTTCAAAGTGACAATGTCATCACAAAAAATCATGTGCACTGTCTTCTGGGATAGGAAAGGCGTTTTGCTTACTGAATTTCTTCCCAGAGGTGAAACCATTAATGCGGCACGATATTGTGAGACTTTAACAAAACTAAGGCGTGCCATTCAAAACAAACGAAGAGGAATGCTCAGTAAAGGAATTGTGTTGCTCCATGACAATGCTCGGCCCCATACTGCTGGTGTCACTCAATCGTTAATTCGACAGTTTCATTGGGAGCAGTTCGATCACCCGCCGTACAGCCCGGACTTGGCGCCGTCCGACTATCACTTGTTCCTGCACATGAAGCGCGAGCTTGGTGGCAAGCGCTTTGGATTTGACGATGACACGAAAAATGCTGTGGAGTCGTGGTTATCGAAACTGGCGGGAAGTTTCTTTGACGATGGTATACAAAAACTGGTCACCCGCTATGACAAGTGTTTGATCATTGGCGGAAACTACGTTGAAAAATAGTTTAAGATATGTATTTTCATGTAAAAATAAAATTGGATTCGAAAAAACTGTTTTACTATTTTTTTTTTTTTTCAAAACGGTACTTAGTTTCCGAATACGCCTGATATATATATGTGTGTGTAACTGGCAAATTTTTTGTATTTTCAAGTGGTACTGTAATGAATTTAATGCACACTACGTGGATAGACTGGAATTTTCTTAAAATAAACCTGGAAAAGTTGGGGAATTTCATTCTTGTATTTGAGTGCCGGCCCTGAATTATTTTCCTTTTCCTAATGTGTCTGTGGAATCCTTATTTTGCATTTTCTATTCATAGTTGATTATGCTTTTCATTTTAGGTATCCATTGTACGAAAAAGGAAGTCAAGAGATCAAAGTGATCAAGATTTTATTCCAACAAATGTTTCATCTCGTTTAAAATCCTCATGTAATGGAAGAACAAGATCATCAACATTTCATGCCCTTAGAGAAAAATACAAGAAACAGAGAATTGCTGCCGATAAGAAGAAATTATTACCTGTTAAAAATACAACTGCTCCTTCATCATTGATATCTCATACAAGAGGACATGCCACTAGATCACAAAGCATTAAATCTCTGTCAAAGAGAAATTCACCTGAAGTTGTTGAAACTAAGACTCGACTGAAACCAGGACATGTAATTTTAACTAAAAACAAACAGACTCGCATTGAAAGAAAGCTTGCCATGGAAAAACGTAAATCTTTACGATCGGCTCATCCTACTAGAGATTTCAGCCAGAAAAGAATTTCCGTTTTAGGTAAAAAGACTCCGTGGCTTCGACGAGCCAAACTTGTCCCTCCTATTGTAGATGTTGATTCTGATAGTGAACCAGAAATCATTAGTGCAGCCCCAACAAAAAAGATTACTCCTGCTGTCACCCCAGGTGAGATAGAAAATGTATCAAATAAAAATCCTTTATCTGAGCGACTACGTAGCAGGCGTATTGCTTCTAAAGTCCATTCGCATTTATCTTCACGACAAGTTTTACTCCGGAAACACATGCAAAATCGTTTAAAAGCAAAGAAAAATATTCTGAAAAATAAAAATATAAAATCTAGAACTATTATTAAGCGAGCAACTAAACAAAATATGTACAAAAAAGTTAGAAAAAGTCTTGTTATAAAAACAATGTCCTTAAGAAAGGACCTTCAAAATAAACGTGTTACACGTAGTGCCAAACATCAGATAGAAGAGCTGTTTTGGTCCAATCCTGAAAAAAGGTCAAAAGTACTAAGCACTAAAAGAATTCCAGTTTCTAAGTCTGACAAAAAACGTGTACTGCCTAAAAATTTCCCTCCTCCTAAAAGACAGAAAGTAGTACATACAGTTAAAGATTTGAAACCATCAAAGTGTCAGTCCAAAGAACCTTTGAAAAAGAAAACTATAGTTGTAGATGGAGCAAGAGCATCAAAGCAAAATACATCTGTGAGTGATGTTCTTAAAGTAAAAGAATCTGTAAAAATTACCCGAAGTTCAAAAGTTTTAGCTCCAGTTGATGATAAACCAAGCACTTCATCTGCTGTTTGTAGTGCATCTTTGCTTCCAAAATCTAAAACAGAAAGTATGTCAAATATTAAAAGCACAGGGGCAAATGCAACTAATACACTTTTACATACTAAATCTAAAACAGAAAGTATGTCAAATATTAAAAGCACAGGGACAAATGTAACTAATACACTTTTACATACTAAATCCAAAACAGAAAGTATGTCAAATATTAAAAACACAGGGCCAAATGCAACTAATACACTTTTACATACTAAATCCAAACCAGAAAGTATGTCAAATATTAAGAACACGGGGGCAAATGTAACTAATACACTTTTACATGCTAAATCCAAAACTGAAAGTGCATCAAATGTTAAAAGTACAGGGGCAAATGTTACTAATACAGTTTTACATACTAAATCCAAAACAGAAAATATGTCAAATATTAAAAGCACAGGGGTAAATGTAACTAATACAATTTTACATACTAAATCCAAAACAGAAAGTATGTCAAATATTAAAAGCACAGGGGCAAATGCAACTAATACACTTTTACATACTAAATCCAAAACAGAAAGTATGTCAAATATTAAAAACACAGGGGCAGGTGCAGCTAATACACTTTTACATACTAAATCCAAAACAGAAAGTATGTCAAATATTAAAAGCACAGGGGCAAATGTAGCTAATTCACTTAATTCTAAATCCAGAACAGAAAGTATATCTCATACTAAAGCTTCTGAAAATACACCTAACGCTGTACCATATATTAAAACCATATCAGGAAATGTGCCTAATGTTAAAAACCTAGCAAGTGCTTCATCTGAAGGAATTTCACATTCTAAAACTCAAAGTGAAAATATATCTCATGATAAAAATTGGGAAACAAAAGCATCTAATGTATCTTTACCTTCTAAAGCTAAAATAGAAAATGCATTTGTTAAAAACATACCACCTGCTACATTTGATACTTCACATTCTAAAACAAAAACTGTGAATATATCAAATGATAAAAATGCAAAAATTGCACATTCTAGTGTATCTTCACATCCAAACTCTAAATCAGAAAATATATCTAATGTTAAAAGTCTAGTTACTGTACCTAATACATTTACACATCCTAAAGATAAAGTAGAAAATGGAGCAAATCTTAAAACTTCATCTAATATCAAAAACTCATGTGCTAATTTGAGCAAGGAAAATGGTGTAAGTACTTCAAGAGAATCAAGAACTGTTAATATCCCCACTTCAGAGCAGTCTAGTTCTTTTGATGTTAAACATATTACTGATATTCATAAGCCAAGTACCTCCAGCGCTGGTTTGCAAAGCTTACCTGACACATTTGATTCAGAAATTAGCAAAATGAATTTATTGCCTTCAATTATCTCTGAGGTTAAAACACTAAACAGAGTGAGTAATAATACTGAAAGTAATAAAAATGATTTTGGGAATAAAGATACTGATGCATTAATAGAAGTTAAAGAAACTAATGTTCAGAATAATTTAAACTTCTCAGAAATTGAAAAAAGTGCTAACAAAGATATTTCAAAGTTGATTGTTTTAAATGTAGAATGCGATGAATCAAATTTAATTGAGAAATATGAACCTTGTTGTAGTAAATTTATTAGAGAAGGACATAAAGAAAGGTCACCTGAAAACAGAACTTCAAAAATTGAAACATTTAAAGAGCAAAATGTGAAAGATAATGTTCAGTCTTGTAAAAAGAGCGTTGAGAAGAAGTACTTGAAAAAACATGATAAAGATCATGCATTATCTCCAAGAAAACATCTTGAAAAAGGTGAAAAACTTCATAGAAAAGAAAGTGAAAAAAGTTGGAAATCTCATAAAAAGGATTATAATAAAGAGAAAGATTCTTCAGGGGTAACTAAAGATGCGAGAAAAAGTATTGATAAATTGCATCAGAAAAAAGAATTAAATAAAAATAAACACAAAACTAGCTCTAGCTTTGAGGATTCTGATAGTGATATAGATATAAAATTATTAAGCAGGTCTATTAATAAGAAAGAATATAAAGAAAAATTTGATAGCCATCTTGATGATAGTAAATCCAACAAAAAAGGTCTAGATAAAGTTCCCAAGAAAGAATTAAACAAAGATAAAAGTGAAAGTACAAGATGTCAAAATGAAAATGATTTTGTAAAAATAAACAAAAATACAAACAAGTTGAACCAGAAAAAGGATAAAATCGAAAAGAATAGAAATCATTATGAAAATAATGTAGTTACTGGAAAAAATTCTGTTATATTAGATCAAGAAAATGAAAAGAGAGAAAATCTTAAGGAGCAGTTGAATAATAAAGTTACTTCAAAAATGCCTAATGAAATAATACTTTCAGACTCTGATGATGATTCTGATTATATAACTTTAGACCATTTTATAAAACTGAAATCTGAAAGTAAATTGCAGCAAAAATCTGAATCTGTTGATACTAATGAAGAGTTTACTGTAAGAAAAGAATTAAATATTGAAGTGAATGCTGTCAGTAAGGCAAATAAAGACATTACAATAGAGAAAAAAGAAACAGATAAGGAACTTCACAAATTTAAAAAGGACAGTGACTCTTCTAAACATAAGAAAGATAGCTCCAAAAATAAGACTCATGATAAAGAATCAAAAGCTTTTCGAAAAGAAGACAAACTGAATAAAAAAGAGGCTGGAAAGTCTTTAGCAAAGTTGTTAAAGAAGGAAAGAGAAAGAGAGAAATTTTTATTTAGTAAAAAAGAGGATAAGGAAAAATCTAAACATAAAAGAGATGGTTCTAGTAGCTCTAAGTCATCTAAAAGAGATTTTGAGAAAGATGGCCTAAAGCTAAGTAAGAAAGAAATGAAAGATGGTTGCTCATCTGAAAAGCCAATTGACACTAATCCTGAATTTTTAGAAGTAAAGAAGGATAAAAGTAGCAAAAAAGAATCTGGTAAATTGTCAAGATCAAATAGTTATGATGAAACAAAATCGCCTAAGAAGAAGAAAAAACATAATCAGTTTAGAGATATAGAAAAGATTAAGAGAATATTTAGTAAATCTAGCATTCTTGATGAACTGAGGGGATTCAAAGAGTTTAAGCGGCGAATGTCAGGTGATAAATCTGAGTATAAGAAATCAAAGAAGAGAAAAAAATTAGCCATATTGAAGGGGGGGAAAATGTCAAAAAAACTTTCTGAAAAACTTCTCAGGAAATATTCTAAAAAGAAAGGACTTAAATCTAAAAAGAATAAACTTAAAAAGAAGGAACTTCGTAAAGAATTGAAGTTTACGGATTTAGGAGGTAAATTACATTCCAAAAGTAAAAAACAAAAGCACAAAGCTAAAACAGAACATCATAGAAAAGATAGTCAGGAAAAACTGAGAATTAGTGAAAATGCCTTAATATCAAATGGCAAAATCACCAGTTCTATACCTGCAAATTCACAGTTTATTGCAAAATTAAAACCAGAATCACATGTTACAGAACAAGTGCTTATTGCATCTGAACCGTTAAGTAACAGTATTCAAGTGTGTACTAATGAAACTAATACAGCACCTTCATTTATTATTGAAAATGTAGCTGAAGTTGTTCCTGCAATAGAAACTATATCAGCTGATGTTTCACAGCCTATT
>KK115251.1:708630-729507 GCA_000611955.2 Stegodyphus mimosarum | reverse complement strand
TTAATTTGGTTTACCCCCTTTTTTTTGTGTGTGTATGTTTACATATATATTTAAAATAAATAAAAAATAAGTACTGAGTAAATTTATTTTTATGCCAAAAACTTAAAATGTTTTTTTACTGTATTGTCTAACTTTATGTATTTATTTATTTTTCTGTTAGCCTGAATGCAAAGTTAATGACGACATGCGGTTTACAGCTCATAACCAATATGTACATAAAATGTTATACAGGTATACTAGTGGTAATATTTAATCATTTAAAAATTAGTTTCTGTATATAAAAGATGTGTACCTTTTCCTATTCTTTTCTAATGATGCATTTAATTTCAGATGGGGTCCAAATGTACAACATACTGCATGTATAAGAAAACATTTAAAATCTCAAAAAGTAAAATTGGAACAGGCTCCTTTAGTAAGTAGTTATATGTATGAGTACTCACTGAACAGTGTGCATTATATTCTCTTTATAGAAATCTTGATGTCAGTCTGTTTTTCATTGCTGCCTTAGCATGAATTAAAATCTTAATTCTGGGTAATGTAATCACCAGTTAATAAGCTGATATATATTTCCATATCCTGGTATTGCTTCTGGATATACTGGAATTCTAAACAGTAAAATTATGCTTATCATATAGACATCTTGTGTTGTGGTGCATACTTTTGTATTGGCTTTCTCATTCCATGCTTTTATCTAAAAAAGCGTGTGTTTTTACTTCTCATTAAGAAGAAACAGTAAAATAATAAAAATAAATAAAGTAAAATAATAATTTATATTTTGAAAATCAAGAAATTATAAATATTCCTTGCAGTGGGCAAAGAATACCAGATATTATTAACATAACAAACATTCTCCATGGGAACATGTATATATGTAGCACCAATCATAAGTAAAGATGTGTTTGTTTTGCATGTGTAGCATGTGTGTTTTTTAATATGGTCATGGTGTTTTATTTCTGATGTTTTCAAACGACTTTTTATCATGCAAAATCTTGGTATCTGCTATTAACTTTGGAATGCTCTTTTGCAAAAAGATGCTTAATTCCTTCAGCAGACTTTTTTTTAATCAAGGCTTGATGTTTTTTCGAAAATATTTGAATTTTGTGATTTGCTTTATCTGATATATTTATAAGATTAATATGAAATTTGTTTTTATGGTGGCGGACAAGTGTGTTTTAATCAATACACTTAAGTTTATGAGTAGGCTTCATAACTTTGAAATAAGTGGTATCATGTAAATTTATATAATTACCCTTTTAAAAATAAAAAAAAAAAATCTGAAAGTTGTCAGATTTTATATTATGCCCAAAGTGACTTTTTTTTAACATTTTGTGTGGTACCTTTATTTGTTAAATATCATGTTCTTTGCACTTAAAGCATAAAATTCAGTTCAGCAGCAATATCACAAAATAATTTAAAACGAGCATATCTTTAGAATTTCCGATACACCTTCTCGATTACTGGAAATTTTCTGTACAGTATTGCCATTGCTCGTTTCGAAATCGTTGAGTTTGTTAATCTGAGATGTGTAAAGTTTTACAAAATACGAAATAGATGATAAAACAAATTCCAAATTTGGGCTTTCAGATGTCCATATTTGGGTGGAGGATTACATTATTCAAAATTTGATGCTCTAGATTTCGTTGTTTTATCACAATGCGAGAAACATATACATTTATGCAGATTCTTCATTATTTAATTTCTTTGATACAGGGTGATAATATCTGGTGGCAACGATTTGAAAAGTGATACAGCCTTTTAAAGTTTTAAATGCAAAATGCAGAAACGAAATTAATAGTCCTTCTCGTCTAATGCCGTTTGGGCTAATTATATTAATTTTAAAATAATTAATCTTGATCATTCTACTTTTCATTCTTCTTTTAGTAAGTTTTGTGATTAATTTAGAAGTTAAACAACAAAAATCAGTGCCACATTTGCAAATTTCCCAAGACCAGCCTGGTGGTGAAACCATCGAGTCTGGTCCTGGGAAATTTGCAAATGTGGCACTGATTTTTGTTGTTTGATTTCTAAATTAATCATTGTTCAGTGTGCTATTTTAACCTAAGTTTTGTGATCTTAGACAGAGAATACTTATAAGCTCATTTAATGGTTTTTTTCATTATTATTTTATAATCATGTTTGCATTGTTTTTTAATTGCAGATTGGTGGCATTGAGTTAGACATATCAAAATTTTATCATACTGTACAGCAGTTTGGTGGATTGCAGCAAGTTATTGAGAAAAAGAAGTGGCAGAGAGTTGCCGATATTATCAAAGTGCCAAAAACTGTAGGTGTTTGTTTTAGCACTAAATAATTTCTAATAAATGTAGAAACTGCTTATGTTTTCATAAAATACTATGTGTATTCATAAAAAGATTCAATACAGATAAAGTATGTTTAAAATGTTTGTTTTGAATGGATAGTAGGTCATTTAGAAAGATGAATGCTAATTTCATTGGATAAACATATTTTTATTAATTCAAAAATGGGTAAAATAAAAATTTTAAAAAATTCTGCCATTGAAGAATATCTGTCATTGTTTTGCATTTTTATTAAAGTAAAGAATAATAACTTTTAGTAAATAAAAGTTTAAAAAGAAAAGAAATGAGGGCCAGAAACACATTGTAGTGTCTCTGAACCGTTTTATGTGTTTCTGTATCATTGCATCTTAATGTAAATTTGTCAAGTCGATTTTTAAAATTGGTGGAATATGTTGAAAGATCCTTGCATAATTATTCCTTTATATTACACCAGTGGTTTTCTGCCATATTGTCAGCCCTCCTTTTGTAGTATGAGATGAATTTATTTATCAATAGTATTTTATTGCTCTGTTTTAAGAAATTTAACCATCTTTATAAAAAATGTCAATTTAACTAGAATTCCAGATGAATGGATATCTGGAAATTGCACTTAAAAAATCTTCCGGCGTATAAGAGCTAGCATATTCTATCTATCCTGTTGTTTCAGAAACAAGATTTTCTTTTTCCTGAGAAATCTCTTGTGAGAATCCTCAGAGGCTCATTATGTGTATGGGTGTAGCAATCTCAAAGTATCCTAGCCTTTCAGGGGATCATCTTGATGAGCAGGGGTGTCATAACCAACAGGCCCTAATGATCTTCCCTCTTTTCCCCTATTCTTATATATTATTTTCCCCTTAGTTTCTCCCTTGTATTTTTCCTTCAGAGGATGTTGCTCTCCATGAGATGCTGGTGTAAATCTTTTGTTTCTGGCTTACCATGGCAAGAAAACTGCCACCATCTCTACTGTACTGTTTTAGCACCTGCTTTAGTTCAAACAGGAGGCATGTAGCTATCACCATTAGTGCCAGTCATGTGGATTATTTTCCTTTCTGAGAAGAAATTCATTTCAGATCAGAAACTGTGCTGCATATTAAGATGCATAAAGAAAGTCAGTTGATTGATAAAGAACATGATCCTGACCTTCCATTCACATGATTTGTTGAAAAGTGTAATGCTGCCCTGTAAAACCTTAAGGACCATTCACAGCATGATTTATCTGAACTAACATAAACATCTGGTGCAGCCAGTATAGCTGTAATTTTTCTTCGGTGGAAAAATCTGAACTTTAGCAAAGCTAGTTGACGCATCATAACGTATTTTCTCTCTCCTTTCTGCATGCCTTTGTGATGTAACGGTTTCACACTCGGCGCATATTTAAGAGATCATAGCAAGGGCATTGCTCATTTTTCACATCTCCTGCTTAAAAAATCCTAATGACTCTGCAGTGGTGTCCGAAATAGAAAGGTGGTGGATGATGGTTCTTCACCACCAGAATTTTCCGATTGGGTCCCTAAATCCCCAGTCACCCTTTAAAAGGGAGAATATATAAGGTATATTCTCCCTCTTTTCTGCCTGTCTGGATAAATCCCAGTGTGAATGGTCAGAAATTCCCATGGCATTAAACTTTTTCAACTCAGAACCGAGTAATGGTGATTTTAATCTGCATAAACTAACAGATCTTTGTTACAGGGATATGGCCCAGGTGTCAGTTATAAAATGCTGAAACATGTCCTATAGTTACTGACTTCCTTTCTCACTCTTTATAATCGAGTGTGAAAGGAGCATACTTTCCCAGTGCATGCAAAAAAGCAGCTGTCATTCCCATTAAAAAACTAGGGAAAAACCCAAAGGATCCTTCCCAGTTATTAACCCATTTCACTTATGAGTCGCATTTGCAAGCTGCTTGGAAAAAGCTGTTCAAAAAATTATTATACAATCCAAGTGTAAACAACTTGATTACATGTTTATTTTGAATTTCAAAATATTAAAATTAAATTAAATCATTGTCATACTTACAAGCATAAGAAGGCTAAAAATTAAGTTTGGTATGATATACCATGAAGCATCACTTTCATTGCTGAAACTTTCTGATAAACTGGGATATTCAAAATCATCAGAATCACTCATTATCAGAACTTTTTCTAAACAAGTTACAAAAACACTTAGTAAAAACTAATTTATGGTTAACTGCTTACTTTTATGATAATTAACGCAATAAAAATGGATATATTACCTTTTCCACACCAAACAACTGCTTTATCATAAAGAATTCCTAACCAACTTATAGCTAATCATTAAAATGTACCACATGGTTTACACAAGAAAATGCTACATAGTGGTGCCATCTATGGTATATAAGCTTAATTTTAGTCTATCCTATCTATTTTTAATAGAGCGGATCTCAGAGGGGCATTAGAAATAAAATAACATGAGATATGAGATCATCCGTGTGAGACATAAGCATGTTCAATTTTGCCAGTAACTTCCGCCCATGTCAGACACAGAAATGCGTTAAGGGGTTAAAAACTGTTGTGCAGCATTGCAAGTATGTTCATTCTCAGTCCATTCTTATTCGAAGAGGTTGCTTCCATAGGCACTGGAACGTGCTCCTTCACATAAGTGCTCAATATACAACTATATAGAAGAATTGAGTAATTCCAGAGTTCCAACAGCGAAATGTTGTTAATGACATTGTATGGATTCAAGATGGTGCTTCTCCACAGATCACCACATCTGTTCTTTAGGTGCTGCAACAACACTTTGGAGATAATCACTTCCATAAATTTTAGTAGCTATTACGATCCTCTGACTTCACTCAGATGGATTTGTTGTTCTGGGGTTATCTGAAATCTAAGGTGTACACATCAAATTCACAAGATTTGTCAGAATTGAAAGATGCTATAAAACATGAAATTATACAGATTCCTTTTGTGATGTTACATTGGTCATTGTTGTCAACAGTCTCTCACACACAAGGCATTATTATCTGCAAAGATTTTTTTATTTCCAGTGGCAAGTACACAGGACAACAGATGTCTTTTAAACAAAAAGAAATTAACATAAAGATGGAAAGACATCGGTTAATCCCCTAACTTAAGTCTGGCAATCCAATATCACTCCCATAAGGACACCAAAGGTAGAGCAGGACAGGAGGCAAAGTGAGAAATGCCAAAATCCTCTTGAACAAGTTAATTCTATGATGTTGTTTTCAGAGACAGTCATGAGCAGAAAATAGCCGTAACATTGCCCTCAATTTATCATGAGGCCACTCGGGAATATCTTGAATAAGATTGAACCAGGGCTTTTGACCACTTCTAGTGGCAACATCCCAAGAGAAGGAACTCATTAGTGTCCTGTTAACTATTGTCATAATAGATTGGAAGACCAGTTTCCGGTTATTTAACTGTAAAATAGACGCCCCCGTTTTTTCCCAGAAAGTCAGCAGTCTCATTCCCTCGATTGCACAGTGGGCCAGGATCCACTGCAAAACAACTGTTTTATTGTATGTAAAGATTGACTCACTGAAAACTTCTTATTCTAATAAAAGTGTTTTCTGCCTTTCCTATCTTGTGCTGTCATTTGTTCTTTACAATGCTCTTTTTATGGTATCTCTCTTTACCATTTAATTGGAAGAGATAATAGTTTTTTTTCACTATCTGAGAGTAACTGGTGTTTACTGTGTAATTGATTACATTTTTAAAGTAGTTTATTGTATTTTAATATTATGTGTATCACTATATTTTCTTGTTTTGTGATTTCCCAAGATATGCTTAATTTGAGATGTTTTCTGATTAACATTCCTTCCAAATATCACAAATTCATTGCTGATTAATTTTTCGTCAATATAATGAGTGGCAACAGCCATTTCTTAAATGGCGGCATGCGAATTCCATACAAGAGCAGTTATCACTAAAATTTAAAAAAACGAGAAATATCAGCAATACAATATTTTTTATAAAATCCTTCTCTTTTACTCTATTGTTCTTTTCTTGTGCATACTGACTTATTTTCACTTTAAAAAAGATCTCAGATTTGTAAAAACTCGGTATCCATACAACTTCGGCATTGGGCATTGCCCAGAACAGACATCAGGAGTTGCAATATAACTATTTTGGCAAAATACTGCTTTGCATCATAAATACTTTTTCACAACTTTTCAGTGTGGGTGTGGATAGATAATCAGTAATTATTTTATTTGGATATTTGTTGAGAATTTTATATATTTTTTCATCAGAGTGTTCAATAGCATTCATTAGTATATTTTCAGGTTCATTTTTTGTTAACCTGGGGATAAAATGTTATGAACAGTGTTCCCCCAGTGGTAAATAATGTCATCACACCTGAATAAAAGAAAATTTTTAACTTATTGATTTTTTTATTTCCACAAAAAAAATTATGATCTTTGATATGTAAATCAAGTATTTTCACTGATCAAAGAATTAATTTGCAATATGGTACTTCTTGAAGCAAAGTGACATTTAAACAAATAATTTTTAGCCATATTTTGCACAGAATAACAATTACTGAAATCACTATTATGTAAAATACTGAAATGCAGACTAAAGCCAAATTGTGCAAATTTGATTTACAGTGTATAAGTGGACAAGGTTGTGCACATTGTTATGCCCTAGTATTCTGGCATTATTTTATTTCACTTAGCATGCAACTACGCTTAACATGCTATATAGTGTGTTTTTGCTTGTTCAACAAATTTGGTGATCCATCCTTAGCTACTATCCACCAATGTATTTTACTTCCCAAATTAACTTGTGCTACTTGATATAAAATTTATATATACCTCTGGGCTGTGCGAGTACGTGATGAAATGAACCATAAAAGAAAGAATCAATATCATAAAATGACATTAATCTTCTTTAAAATATTTGGGACTGTTTATAAGTGTAAAATATAAATGTTTCAAGAAATTTTATAATTCAGTGCAAATTATTTGAAAGAATTTATGAAATTAATTTTATTTTTGACTTTGTTTTGAAATGAAGTTAAATATTAGATTATGTACTATAATAAAAATGCATCCTACTTATAGATTTATTATATTCTTACAAATTACTAAGTTACTAAAATTACTAATTACAGAACTGTATTATTACAGTACTGTAATTAGTAATTACTGTACACGTTAGTAATTACATTAGTATTAATAATTACTGTTACAGAATTACTGTATTACCGAAGTGAAGTTCAGGTGCTGATAGTTGCTTTAGTTTATTCACTTCCTACTTGCTTGATATGTCCTTAATTTTTTTCATTGATGTTCCTTAAAAGTACTTAAATTTCCATGTGCAGAAGTGATTCTGTAGCTTAGAAACTATATTTTATTAGTGAGTGGTGTATGCTCTTCATTTGTTTTACCTGTTTGCTTATGCATAGTTTCCTATCAGAGCAACGTTTGCTCTCATTATTTATTTGTTCATTTTATTTACTAAGTTACTCTTGTTGTACTAAATATTATAACATCACATTTGCACTCGTTTTGATTTGTACTGTTATCACCAATTTCTGCTTCTCAATTGCATAAGGATGGGAAAATTTGTACCTGCCACAACATTTTTATCTGGCAAATAAGATATCTTACAGTTTTAAAATGAAGATCATATCCTCACGGTTTATGCACGAAAGATTTCACTAACCAACTACAGACTTACCAACTTTCCTGATTTCCGACCGTTCTCCTGCCAACCTGATTTACCACATATTTCTCCTGACTTTCTTAAAATTTCTCATGATTTTTATGTAGCTTGGTTTAATACTTAGTTATTTGAACCCCCTCTCCCCCCCCAAAAAAAACTGATTTTAGGTGTCTGAAAGCATCTGTTTTTTCTCTAGATTATAAAAAACCAAAGCAATTTCATCAGTGAGAATTATGATGCACTTTTGGTTTGTGAGTGAGAGCATGTGCCCAAAAATGTCGTGTTCCATTTCTCTAATGAGAATCTAGTGCCACTGAGTGTTATCTGGCACATATTATTAGCCAATGAGCACAAAGCAAGATCGAGAGTGTTATTTCATTCATCTTGTCGCTAAGCTGTGTGAGTGCACATGCTTTCGAGAAATTGTTTAAGAAATTTTGATATTTTCTTTTAGTTATATCTGTGAAAAAGGTAAAATACTCATTAATTTTTCAAAAATCATACACGGATGACTTTCCTTCTTTTATTTTCTCTAGGAAATGCTATGCATTTGCTATGTGTACCTTTTGTCATTGCGATATTTCGGTTTTGCATGGTGGAAGGGCCGATGTCCTCAAACATGTGTGTACACAAAATGCAAGGAAAACATTGAGTTTATCGGAAAAAAAAAACTTTTTTTCTGTGAAATCAGAGGACCAAAAAGTTAATAATGCCAGAATATACTGTTTGCATTTAGGAATTAGTAACTATTTAAAGTTAATTCATTGTTAAAAAAATGTATTTTTATCAAATAAAAATCTTTTTGTCATTAAGGAAAATCTCCTGATTTTTTAGTATCATAGGTTGACAAGTATGCAACCTCTTATGAGAACTGCAACCATCCTTTTGGAATTATATTGCATTGTTAAGGATACATACTGGTTTTAAAATTTCCACTTGTTATATGTTTGTATTGCAGAATGTAAAAATCTGTTTTTGAGAAGACTACCTTAATTTTATTTGTGTATTAAATTGGTATTTTTCTGTATTACTTTTAAAATATCAAATCTACAGGATTTCATCTAGTTCACTATGACAAAACGTATGCATTTATTATTTTGATGTATATTCTGCATCAGATATAAGCATAATTATGATTTATAAAGTGTGAGTAGATTCTAATATATGTGTCATTTTGTCAGATTATTCTCCCTCTTCTCTTATTTATTTATTTATTTGGTATAGGCACAAGATAGGGTTACAAAGCTGTATGATGCATACTGTAAATATTTAGTTTCTTATGACACCCTGCCAGCTGATGAGAAGCAAAAACTAGAGGAGGATGTGCTTGCTGATCATGAACGGCATGTTAGACTACGTAACAGTGCAAAAGACTCTGAAAAAGAGGAAGAAGATGCAGATGATGATGAGAATAATGACTGTGTTACAAAAGTATGTTTTCATTTATAAAGATGCTTAAGTATTCATAAATAAAAATATTGGAAAATGAGAATAAATGCAATTTATTGGTGGCTCTGTAAATGTAGGTGTTGCCAGCATTTATTTCAGTTTTTGTAATGATGTGATAGTTTGAACTGCGATGAACACTGAAGGAAATAAGTAACCTTTATTAAATTAACCTTCTCACTACATAATTTTTTTTATCAAAATAGGTTCAAAAATTGCGTATTTTTTTATTATATATTTCAAACTCTAAAATATATGCAGATTTTAGAGTTAAAGTATACAAAAATTTTTAGTAAAAGAGTTTTTATTTCAATATAGATCATAAAAAGAGATTGTTGGAAAATTGAAATTGAAAAATAGTATGAAATCAAAATTTTGAAAATATTGGTTAAATTATGATTTATTTTATGAAATATAAAGGTAATATATATATATAATAATGAAAATATGCAAAATACTTAACAAAGCATTTATTAGAAAAGTTTAGTATGATAAACTTCGAAACAAGGCTAAACGATAAGTTCGACCTTGCAATCTTTGCACCAAATTTGCATTTCTTCGCAAATATTTTTACCAGGTTAAAACTTTTTTTTTTTTTCTGAGCAACAAACAGCATACTGTCGATGAGGCTCTTCTTGATCAGATTTGAGGGTAGCAAAATGTCAAGCAGTTAGTATCATGGGATTGAGTTGAACTATAGACATCTTTGAGCTTTGAAAAGAGCTTTCAAAATGGTGGAAAATATGCTTTTATATTTCACAAAAATATGGCATTTGTTAACCCAGATTTGAATAAACAATTAAACATCGCAGAAAAGCCAAATTGGAACCATGAACGGGAAAAGAACGGGTTGCATAGTTAATAGACTGAAAAAATGCATCCCCTCGGAAATCGCAGCCTATTTCTATGCTGCCCTTGGAAATTGTGGGATAAGCGGTGAGAGAAAAAATGCAGTAAATTTGATTACAGAGAAAAGTGGGTAATTACTTATTTATAATGTGCCAAAGTTCAAAATCATAATTACATATGGATACAAAACATCAATTCTTCATTAATAGCTCAACGTATGCTTATCCTGAGATTTGCATTTTGTATAGAAATTTGTAACAGTTTGTTCCAATGCTAAATTTTATTCATTATTTGTGTTCATTCCTCTACGTACATATTATACATTGGAAGTTTAATGCAAAGCTGATGGTATATTTTATTGGTTACAGAATGATCTTGAAAGAAATAAAAATTATTTAGAAAATAGCTGTTGAAATTTAAAAAAAAAAAAAAATCTACCATAGTGATTTTTTCTAACCACACATAATTCCATATAATTTTAATCATCTGTTTGCCTTCAGTTTCGCCTCAAGAAGATTTACTGTGTTAGGAAAAAAACAGTTTTTTTACCATAGAAGTGATACTGAATACTGGTGCCTATATGTTCTTAGATCTACTGATTGCCTTCAGTTTTGCCTCAAGATTTACTGTGTTAGGAAAAAACAGTTTTTTTACCATTATACTAATTTCATTTTAGTAGATGTATTTGTATTACCTCAGAAGTTAAAACCTATGACTCAAAAAATGTCTCAAAACTGCATTTTATTTATTATGATTAGTGAAATTTTGCAATATTTCAAATATTGCAATTTGTGACTTTTATTGATGTTTGAAACTACAGTACAAAGTCTGAAATTCAGAATGATCCAATGTTTGGACCTCTGAACCACAAGCCAAAAAATAAATAAAATAATGAAAAAATATTCTCTCCATAAAATTTAGAAATGGAGAATGAAAACAAGCAAGTGTGCTGCTATGTAAATACAGTTTTTCTCCCATCTAAATGAGATACCTGCATATCACTTTCAAACACATGCTGCCTATGGAGTTGCATCGTAGTCAATAACAAAATGTTGACTAGTGTTTAATGTTGACCAGAATAACACTTTGCACATGTAAGTGGTTGGAGAAGCCAGGGCCAGCACTACACATTTTGCTGCCCAGTGCCTCTTCTAAATTCTAGATTTTTGCCATTACACCATCTGTAAATTCTGCCACTTGGTGAGGTCACAGTAGCTCTGGTGCTGTCGAGGATTAGCATTTTTCTATCTGTTCTAAGCACTAAGCAAAGTCATAATGTTACCATGTGTATATGTCATTTTATTAGATTTAATATTTGGAATCATCAAAATTCCTTAGATTCCAGATCTTGGACATTGTATTGTATATTTTGTTAATTCCAAATACTGAAAATTATGCAGAAAAAATGTTTTATTTGACCTTGTATTTTTAAGGACTGTATTAATTTTTTTTTTAATATTTTCCATTTAGGGGCGATCAATGTCTTTGAGTAATTTCTTTAGAATTGCAAGAAATACAATGAGCATGTGGTTTAAAAATGATCCATCCCCTGAAGAAGTTGAGGTATAGTTAAATCCACTTGAATTTATATGTATATTTTTTATGTTGAAGGATATTTTTGCAGACTTTTGTTACAGCAGTTTTCATTTTTTTGTAATAATCGTCTGAATTTTTTTTTTTTTCCATTAGTATTTCTGTGATCTCTGATCCAGTAGAATTCTTGGTCTTTACATGAGTGTAAATATATATAAGTGAATTATTGATAAGCATAAATCATTATATATATTTATACTTAATCATCATAAGTATAAATATGTGAAAGTGAATAAATATATGTAAGTGAATTATTAGGAAAAGGTACTGTTACTCTGCACTTTCAGATTTGTGATAAAGTGCGATTTAGACAAAAAATTCAGGAAAAACTGAAAAACCATTTGTTTTGTTTGAAAAACCATTTGTTTTAAAGCCACTGAAAACTGTGAAATCCAGCTACGTGAATAATTTATTGTATGTCTTGACTATTTTTCAAACTAGCTGAAGGTAAGTGCCAAGCCCTTATCCATTCAAAAAATAGGAATTTGGATATTTCTACTATTACAAAGCACATGAAGGCTATGAACCTAAAGGAAAATATGCTTTTGTGGAGAACTCTTTAAAGTAAACTGGTTTGCATTCATATTACACAGTGGAAAACCCCAAACATTCCCATGGATCCATTATATCTAGGTATATGAACCGAGGTTAAACTACCAATATTCAGCAGTTTAACCACTTGGCCATCAGTAGACTTGAAAAATAGAGAAGAGAATGAAAGACATTTTTGTAGAATGAAAAGGCATTTTTGATGCTTCTTTTTCTGAAATCTTCCAATGTTAAAGCATGGGCATCATTTAACACTTTAATAATAGCATGGTGTATCTCACTTACGATAATCATTTTCAAACAATTTTGAAAGAAGAGATAGTGAAGGATGACCAATCAGCAAAAATTAAAAGAAGAAAAAAATTCAGATTTTTATAATACGCCCAGAGAGGCGTTTCTTTCATTTACACATACATCCACATTACACGTTTTGAGAGTATTTAAAAACAGCAAATCTTTAGAATTTCCAGTAGACAGTCTCACTTGGTGGAGTATTTCATTCCATACAGTGTGTTGCCAGTGCTTGCTTTGAAATCATTGAGTTTCTTAATAAAAAATTCTTTAAAGTTCAAAAAGTATGAATTAGATAATAAAACAAATTCAAGATTCAAGCTTCCAGGTGCCAATACTTGGTGGAGAACTATGTTTTTCAAAATTTGATGGCTCTAGGTATCGTTGTTTTTTCACAATGCAAGAAACATGCATGCATTCATGCAGATTCTTCATTATTTTATTTATTTAAGTATAATACGGGGTGATAATATTTGGTGGCAGCAATTTTAAAAATGATACAGGCATTTACAGTGATGTGATGCAAAATGCTGTTTTGAGGCTTAGACTTAAAACTGTTTTTCTTTTTTTTCTTTGTTTCTTTTCTTTTTTTTTTTTAAGGAGCTGGCTATGAGATTTGCAAAAAACATTTACATCATATAGACCTTGCAGAGTTGTAAATATGTCTGTTCTGTTGACATAGCTGGTGACAATCTTAACAGTTGCTCTGATCATAATGATACTGCAGACAGTAATTCTGCAAAGCATGTTAAATTTTGCACTTATTATTCATCTGGAAAAGGCAAAATCTAAGGTCTGACATAGGTCTGTAAAAATAATAATAAGTTTTTAAAAAATAATTGGTTGAATAAAGAGCTTCCAGGGGCTCATCAAATTACAGAAATTACTTATTTAATAGTTTATTGCTCTGTTGAGCCATAGATACGTGTAACATAAAAAAAGGAGAAGGCATCGTTTAAGTTCTGTCTTAAGAAGCAGTCATGCTGTTCCCCCCAAAAAGCTGTAGTTGAATTAAAATGCTGTAGTAAACCCTTCCCGAGCACAATTTTGCATATACTTGTTTACTTAATTGTTTCCATTTAATTTCTACTTTGCTAGAATTTCATGTACAAGATTCAGCATTCATTCACTGACACTAAATCCTTGCTGGCATCAGCTGTGGCAAAAAGTTACCAACAATTTTTAAAGATTTCCATAGATTCAAAATAAAGCTAAAGAAATAATAATATTTGCAAAAGCAATAGCGGAGAAGGACTTTCTGCGATGGAAGAAGTAAAAAGTAAAAGAATTAACCAAGAAATGATGAATGAAAAATTAGATGACCTTATAATAGCATTTGACAGTGATAAAGAAGAAGAGGATAAAACATCTTTCTGTTACAAGAAGTTAAACAAATTGTTGAAAAAGGGAACTTAACTGTCAGATTTTGCAGTGAAGATTAACCCAGTTGAAGAAAGAAGATGACACTTTATAATGGGCATTAAAAAACTACGCTTTGTACTGCAAACCATTTAAAGAGTCACGTTAGTCATTGTTTCAAACAAAATCATAAGTTTTTTTTTTTTTAAATAATTGCATCATGTACTTATCACTCTATTGGTAATAAAAATCCTTTCAATTAACACTTGTTTCATTTTGTTTCTTTAATTACAGCAATATCAAGGTTTGTTTAAATTATATTCTTTCTTAATGTTAATTATGCCAATACAGTTTTGTCCGTAGAAAGTTAACATTAAAGAATGCAATTACATTATTTACTGTATAGATGATTCACTGAGTTATCACTTTTTTTTTTTACATTTTATTATTTTCTTATATATTTAATATCAAATTATTTTAATAGTTTTTAAATTCTTTATACAGCATGAATTTTGGAAAGTAGTTACAGAAAGGCAACACCATGTTGTTGTACATGCTGGAAATATTGATAGCAGTGTATATCAAAGTGGATTCCCCTGCAATCGAAATAGCCCATTTGCAAAGTATGCAGTCTGTTTTGATGATGAAATAACTTTTTAAAGATAAAGTAATTTTTCTTTCATATAACAATATCTGTGTACTTAATCATACATTATTTCTCTTTTACTAGACATCCATGGAATTTAAAAGTATTAACCAATAACAGCAACTCTATATTAAAGTGTATGGGTCCTGTCTCAGGTATGAATAAACTTATGCATTATCTTTTAAGTCTTATATGTATATATTTAATTTTTACATGTATCATTCTTAATATAATTTTAGGTATTACAATACCCACTTTACATGTTGGCATGTTATTTACTACTGGCTGTTGGTATAGGGATCCCCATTCCTTGCCATGGATTGAATACTTGCATACTGGAGCTAGCAAAATTTGGTAATATTTTTTTTCTTCTTTTTTTGTTGTAAGAGTCATAAAAATACTTTTTCAGAGCTTTATTTATCATACACGTTTCTGACACTAACAGAAGTGATTTCACGTAATTTGAGTAGTAATGTAGCAATAAAACTATGGCATTTATAAATATTGCACATTATTTATTAGATATCCAATACAAGATTCAAGCTTTCTTTTATTGAGTTATATCGATTACATTATAACTTATTGTGCAGGACTTACCCATGTATGTTAACACTATTTAACCCACTATTTTTAGCTCAAAAGGGATGTTAGACCCAATTAGTCTCAAAACAGCATTTTGCGTCGTTTCACTTTTCAAACTGTTGCCACCAGATATTAGAGCTTTGCATTATGTTTAAAGAAAATAAACAATGAAGAATCTGCATTAATGTATATATGTTTCCCGTATTGTGAAAAAACAATGGTATCTAGAGACATCCAGTTTTGAATAACATAGTCCTCCAACTGAACATGGGCACTTAAAAGCCTGGATTTTGAATTTGTTTTATTATCTGTTTCAAATTTTGTGAAACTTTAAAAAAATTTTGATTCACAAACTCAACGATTTCAAAGCGAGCAATGGCAACACTGTAGTGGGAAAGAGGGAACATTTTTATCTCCAGCGTGCGAGACTATTGTATGGGAAATTTTGAAGATACACTTTTTTTAAATATTTTGTGATACTGCTGTTGAATTGAATTTTATGTGGTTTAAGTGGGAAGAACATGATATTTAATAAGTAAAGGTAACATACAAAATGTTAAAAAAAACTCCCTTTTGCGCATAATATAATGTGACTGGGGATTAGGGGCCAAAGTCACCAAATCGTGGTGGTGGAGAATCATCATCCACCACCTTTAAGTTCGGGCACCACTTGTAAAGTCATTAGGTTATTTCAAAGCAGGAGATATAAAATGAGCAATGCCATTACCGGGTATCAAACCACGGACCTCTCGGTTACACGTCGAGTATACTACACCACGAAGGCATGCGAAGAAGGTGGTAGAAATACCTTATAAATTAATTGTGAAACTTAAATTTGTACAAAGAGCTTTTAAAGCCAAAAGATAATTTAAAATGCTTAAAATATAAATTAAACAAAGATTTAATTGGGGGACTTTTAAAAAAATGAACATGGTATTCTTTTTTAGAAATTTATTTACTACTTAATTGTTGATTAAAAAAAAACGCATATTTGGTACAAATAAATCTTCGAAAGATGCTTAAGGCATTAAAATTTTCTCAAAGATAGGTAGGTAAATTTATTTAAAAATGGCAAAGCACATGGAGGTTATCTCCTTAGGGAAAGGGATGCCTTTCTAAAGTACTGTAGAAGGAAAACTGGCTCATATTTATGTTACATGTACATAAAACCATAAAAATCAACCATGTAGCTGGTCCATTTGCCTGGGATCAGACTTGGTTTGAACTTCCAGTATTCAGCAGTCAGTCATTTGGCCTCTGATGGGGGCCCTCAGACAGGAATATGTTTTGTATTCCGTATTGTTTTTTTATATTTTTGTATTAGTAGATAATTGTTAAATTATTTTCTATTATTAAATTCTGTACACATTTTGAAAGTATTGTGGACAATCATAGTGGGATTTAATTTATGAGTTTTTTTTTTTTATCTAGCAATTAATGTCTTAACATCTTGCATGCATTATTTTTCAAAAAATATATATTTGTAGGTATGGAGTTCCTGCTAATGGATGTGAAAAATTCAGAAATGGAATGAAAAAAATAATGCCTGAATATTGTACAAATAATCCAATATGGTTGCCATCTGATACTGCTATGGTAACAAAAAAGGGCTTATTCTATACCTATTTTAATTTTTTCTTAATTAGAGATCAGTGAATATTTATGTAAATTATTTTGTAATAATTTTATCAAAATGAAATATTGTAAAGACATTAATAGATTTAGTTAAACTTGCTGTGTTAATTAAAGGAAAAAAATGTATTCATTCAATGTTTTACGTAGAAAGTATGTACTCCTAAAAAAAAAAAAAAAAAAAAAAAAAAGAAGAAGAAAAAAAGAAATCTGATGTGTACACCACATGACTTCCTTGTACGGAATATTAAATTATATGCACTTTTTCTTGCATTTCATTTGAACTTATTCCTCGAATTTCATTAAAGATATATTTCTCATTCAATTAATTCAGTTCTCATTTTGTGGCAAGGAAGAAATACATAAAAACTCAAAATATCTTCATTAAAAATTTAAAGATGTAGAAAAACATAAAATACCGAATAAAGTTAAAACAATTAAAAAATAAATTTTACAATTAGAGTTCCTCGCAAAAACAAGCAATTCGGCCAGTGGGCAAAAAGGCAGATTTTCAATGAACGAAACTAAAAGTTTCCTTTTAGGTCCACTCGGGGAAAAAGATACTAAAGGTGCACAAAGACTCAATTCACTCTTCTGCTAAGTTTCAAATGCTAACAATTATGGCTGCTATGGTAAGAAAAATTAGCTTAGCCGCACTTAAACAACTTTTAAATTGTTTATAACAACTAGTGCATGCAGATTAACCAAAAGCATGAAAACCTTAACCAGAAGATAAGAACAACATAATTCAATCATTTTTTGAGCAAAAAAATGCACAATTTACTTTTATATTAGAATAAACAAACAAACCACAAAAAAAAAGAGCTCATGGAACCGAGTTGCTATATAAAGTTTTGGTGTTAATATTTATTAAAGTCTTTATTGCATTTATAAGATTATTTGAAATTTATTACTTATGAATTTCAGTTTTTGGTCTTTGTGAAAAATGAGTTCTAAATCTCTTACTTTGTCTTTACTGATAATTTTTCAGCAGCTTAATTCATGAAAAAATCTAGGCATGATTGTGTTTTGTTTTTAAAAAAATTGTTTTGTATTTATATGTATTTACTAGCATCATGGATATTTCCATTTTGAAAAATAAAATAAAATCTTACCACTAAATTTATTTACTTTGTAATTGTGGTGCAGCTGAAAATGGAAGTGCCCGTCTATATGCAAAATTTCAACTACGTGCAGATGTCATGCAAAAACACCATTAAATTGCATTCATTAGCGATCAAAATGGATATTTTCATTGAAATATGATACCTGCAATTTTTCATGATTACAATACTTCCTTTACTCCATTTAAGGAAGTAAAAATGTGACAGTTCTACATCTCTTGTTATGCTGGACTGTTGTCAAAATTTAACTTGCGCTTTCCATATCTCGAAAGTGTAACTTAGGATATATTTTAGATTTATATATAGCATTGTTCTAACATATGTATTTTGACACAAAATCAGACTTTTTCTGAAATAACATATCAATTTTGTTTTTCAAGTTTCAATTCTACGACTCAAATTATACTAAAGTGCCAAGTTTTGTGAAAATTGCATGAATAGTTTTTAAAAAATTAGCTCTCAAAATTTCAACTCCTCCCCCCCCCAAAAAAATTTATTCCCAGTATTAGAGATTTGTTTTTAATTATATATTATTTTTGAGCAAACCTATCATTTAATTCTTTACTGATCCATAACAGTGACTTAACTTTTGCAGTTTTACTCTCTCTCTCTCTATATATATATGTGTGTGTGTGTGTGTGTGTGTGTGTACATAATGTCTAGAAGAGTTCACCAGCATCATGGATATTTCTATTTTGAAAAATAAAATAAAATTTTACCACTGAATTTATTTACTTTGTTCTTCTGAATTTTTCTTTTAATATTAAAGCTAGAACTTGTTTTGATTCAATTTTCTGTGTGTGTTTGTATATATAATTTTACATAAAATTCATATGACTCATTAAAAATATCAGAAAATTATATTAGCAATTAAAATGTGTTAAATGAAATTTCATTAATATAGTGTCCACCTTTTTTTATTTCTCTGTACGAAGTAAAAGGAGTATTGTAATCATGAAAAATTCCAGGTTCCATATTTCAATGTAAATATCCATTTTGACCATTATCAAATGCAATTTAACAATGTTTTTGCGTGACGTCTGTTCGTAAGGATGGGATAAAGAACTCTATTTCCCCAAACGAATTATAAAACTGATTTAAAATGGATTCAGAAGAGATTTTTTCATGGTGTCTGTATGTACATACCTATGTATGTATCTCGCATAACTCAAAAACGAGTAGCCTCAGAACATTGAAATTTTGTTTATAGGACTGCTATAACATGCAAATCTGGACCTCCCTTTTTGGATGCAATTGCAAAAAAAAATAGAAAAATTGCGCATCTTGCGCAATTTTTCTATAAAAATGATTGAATTATGTTATTCTTATCTTCTGGTTAAGGTTTTTATGCCTTTACTAAATCTGCCTGCAATATTTGTAGAATTTTCAACAATTTAAAAGTTGTTTAAATGCAGCTAAACCTAATCATTTTTACCATTGCAGCCACATTTGTTAACATTTGAAACTTAGCAGAATAGTGGATTTGTTGCCAATCTAGAGAAACTGAGCTTCCCAATAACAAATATAACGCCTTCTTTTATTATTGCAAATTAAATCATGCCTAATCTATTCTGCAATTTATTCAGGGAAATAAGTGTTTAAGATTTACTTCGTAATTTTTAATTAGATATTTTATGTATTTTTCCTTGTCACAAAGTGGGAACTGAATTAATTGAATGAGAAATACTGAATCGTCTGTGAAAAACTGTTTCCTCTTTTTTTTTTTTTTTTTCTGTTTAATTTCCTTTATACATCCTTTTAGATTTATTATAGTATTTGAATAGAACTTATGGCAATGATTAGATAATTCTTCAGATGATATAATTTTTCTCCATTCTGAATTATAAAATAAATGAGATATCACACTGTTAAGTGAACCTAGCACCAGAGTGTCGCTATGATAAACAAATATAGGGAATTTAAAGAGTGCATTTATTCAATTGTAGTTTATATGTTATCAGCAAAGTAGATTTAATTCAATCCAGTAAGTTTAAATGAAATGAATGCGTATAATTTAATATTCCGTACAAGGAAATCGTGGTGTACACATCAGATTTTTTCCCGAACAGATTGTGAAATGGATTCAGAATGAGATTTCTTCGCGACATCTGTATGTACGTTTGTATTTCGCATAACTCAAAAAGAAGTAGCCTCAGAACATTGAAATTTTGTATTTGGGACTGCTGTAATGTGTAGATGTGCACCTCCCTTTTTGGTTGCAAACGGCCTCGCCTAAATATATAAATAAACGTATATCTAACTCACTCTGTTACCCAGTTCGGTGAGCAAAGTTTTTTTTATTATGTGTTGGTAAATTATACACATTTTTTTCTTTAAAAATTATTGAATTATATTGTTCTTATGTTCCAGTTAAGGTTTTTATACCTTTAGTGAATCTGCATGCAATAGTTGTAGAATTACACACAGTTTAAAATTTGTTTAGGTTCCACTAAGCCTAATGACGCTGCCATTTGTTTACATTTGAAATTTAGTAGCATAGTGAATTCAGTCACTTTCTGTACCAACTTCAGTGTCGTTTTGACGTGTGGGGCTGAAAGTTTTGTGCACCAAAAAACAGTCTTTCTGCCTAATTTTAATTTTAATTTAAATGCTAATTTTAACCATAAAAATTGTTTTTTTAATGCTATTTAACTGTAGTTGGTGCGTTAGCTTTTTCTCTGTTTTCCAATTTTTAAAGAAGATGTTTTTAGTTATGTATTTTTTCCTTGCCACAAAGTGAGAACTGAATTCATTGAATAAAGAAATTTGGGGAAGTAAGTTTAAATGAAATGCAGCAAAAATTATGCATATTGTGCATCCATACAAGGAAGTTGTGTGGTGTCTACATCAGATTTTTT
>KK115251.1:689313-706905 GCA_000611955.2 Stegodyphus mimosarum | reverse complement strand
TTTTTTTTTTTTTTTTTTTTGAAACTATTCCCTATCAATGCACCCAAGTGCCCTGATGTGTCTCTTATGGATTACTGTGCATATGGACTTTTAAAACAAGCTCTAGCAGCATCCCTAAACATTGGATTGACTGTGGAAGACAGTGAAAGAGGAATTGAATAAAATCAACCTCGATGTTTTAAGAAATGGCCTTTTATCTTGGAAATCAAGATATAATGTGATAGTTCAACAAAAGGGCTATCTGATTGAACATAATAAAAAATAAAATTCTAAGGTTTGTTTATATATAAACCTTTGCAAAATCATTACAGAAATGTATGAACAGCCTGTGTAATTGTTTAAAATTATTACTTGAATGTTGAACAGCCATGGATTTTCTGTAAAATTCATTATATCTTCAGTACATAATTTCATTCAAAGATATTAAGAGATCTTTAAATCAAACTAAATGTAATACCATTTTGATGTCTGGCAAAAAAGAGGGGGAAATGCCAAATTGGATGTTTATCCAAGTTTTATTGATAGATTTCATTTCTGAAACTTGTAGGATTTTCTAAAAATTCTAGATAGGTCTATGTGTAGAATATTTGTGAAATGACTTGCATACATTGTTTCATTCTTAAAGAATATGAAGGAACCCAGACCTGTGCCTTTATGTTTTATCATTATTTTATCCAAATTGTAAACATTTAAAGTTTTAAAATTATATTTATTTCATCAATAACAATGAAGAAGTAATAACTCTCTGCGGGTATCGGTTTAATGTCTGAATTTAGCCTTTTTCTTCGATATAATATTCTTTCCCTTTTATGGATTATGAGATTTAGCAATTTATCAGCATTCTGGAAATTTTATAATCATGCTTGGCTGAAAATTTGGCTGTGAAGAGCCTAAATACCTGATTTGTGAACTTTAAACAAGCTGATAAATGTTACGAATCATAGTTTCTGAATTTCTTTTAAAGTAAAGCCAAAAAATGTACAGTAAATGAGTTAAAATAAAATTATCGAATTCAACAGTTTTACTTCCTTGTACAAAGTAAAAAGGAAGTATTGTAATCGCGAAAATTTTTGGATATCATATTTCAACAAAAATATCTATTTTGACTGCTATCAGATGCAATTTAATGATGTTTTTGCATGACATCCATATGTAAGGACAGAATAAAGGACTTTTTTCCCCCAAAAAAATGTATAAAACTGATTTAAAATGGATTCTGAAGAGATTTTTTCGTTATCCGCTCTGTTACTCGGCTCAATGATCTCAGTTTTTTATTCTTATATGTTAGTAAGTTGTGCATTTTTTGACTTAAAAATAATTGAATTATGTTGTTCTTATCTTCTAATTAAGCTTTTTATGCTTTTAGTAAATCTGCATGCAAGATTTGTAGAATTATCAATAATTTAATGGTTGTTTAAGTGCAACTAAGCCTAATTATTTTACCATATAGCAGCCATGTTTGTTTACATTTGAAACTTAGCAGAATAGCGGATTTGTTGCCAACCTAGAGAAACTAAGCTTTGCAGCAACAAAGATAATGCCTTATTTTATTATTGCGAATTAAATCATGCTGTTCTGAAATTTATTCGAGGAAGTAAGCTTTTAAGATTTACTTCGTAATTTTTAATATAGATATTTTTAGTTGTTATATATTTTTGCCTTGTCGCAAAGTGAGATTTGAATTAACTTAATGAGAAATACTGAATGGCCTGTGAAAAACTGTTTCTTTTTTGTTTGTTTGTTTAATTTCTTTTACAGATCGTTTTAGATTTATTATAGTATTTGAATAGAAGTGTGGCAATGATTAGGTAATTCTCCAGATGATATACATAATTTTTGTGCATTCTGAGTTATAAAATGACTGAGATGTAGCGCTGTTAATTGAACCTAGCACCAGAATGTCGCTATGGTAAACAAATATAGTGAATTTTAAAGAGTGCATTTATTCTGTTGTGGTTTATGCGCTATTGACGAAGTAGATGCAATTCAATCCAGTAAGTTTAAATGAAATGCAAAATGTGTATAATTTAAAATTCCTTGCAAGGAAGTCATGTGGTGTATGCATCAGGTTTATTTAAGATAAATGATCATTCTGCTGTTTTAGTGCTTCAGAACATTCAGATATATGAGAGTTTTCTCTTTAAGATTCACATCACGCCTTTTTTCTGAATTTTTTAACAATTTGTTAAATTCTTCTGAAGTTAGCAGGTATGTAAAAATAGTGTGAACAATACGTAGAGGCTTTAACTGCAGTTAAGCTGTTCTCTTTATATTCTGTTCTTATAGATTATTATAGAAATCTAATCTAAAATAAAAGCAGAGAACTGTTGAACAGTTTTGGAGTCGATAACCAATTTCAAAATCTTTCGAGACTCAGAGTTATTGATTTTCATTATAATCGAGTTAAAGAGAAGGGCTAGGTGAATCCTTCGAGTAACCCCTCATCAATGGAATCCTGTTGGGGGAGTTAACAGCATGTAGTCTGATGTCACTATACTGCATCAACTCTGACTTCACACATTTAGAATTGTAGTTCCGTTCTGACCTGAAGTGATATTATAGCAATATGAATATTCCAAATTAATTTTAATTGCATATAAATATTTTCTAGTAAGTGTAAATATTTAGAAAATTTTGTATCTATAATTTCAAATAGTTTTTCTTTTAAATTTTGTATTGTTTATATAATGTGTCTTGCGCTGCTATAATGTTCATGAAAATGAGAAAGCAAGGGATACTTTATTTCATGATTTTTCCTAAGGACGGTTTGCTTTTAGAATAAAAATTGGATACGTGTCTCGAAGGCAGAATTCTATTAATGTGAAGAATGCAAGAATTTGCAGCTAAAATGTTCTATGCAAGATTATGAAGATGCTATGAAAAATCTCTTGCTTGGATTGCAAGAAAAGAAGCTAATAAAATCCAATGCTGTGCCAAGAAAAGAAAAATAATGCAGAGTGCTTTTGAAAGATTGTGCAAATAAATAAGTCTGAGGACAAATGAAGATGTAAATGTTCTTGAATGCCCTAACTGTAAAAATAAACAAGAATGCATTGAAAAAATAATATTCTTATAAAAGTATATTGAAGTACTGAAAAATTAAAAGAAAAAGAAGAAGAAAGAAAGAAATTTTTAGAATATTTGCTCAGTGATTAAAAAAAAAAAAAAAAAAAAAGAAAACATCATTCTAGAAAAAATTTTGTATCAGAAATTCAAAAATTAAAAGCTCAAACAGCGAAATTTTTAAAAAATAAAGCTAGGTAAGCTTTTAGGTAATTTATAAGCATTAAAAAATCAAAGTAATTTCGTATAAAAATGCTCCCTCGTTAGCCGCTCTTTTCAAAAATTAAGTAATTCTCTTCATATACTGTGAGCAAAGTTGTTTTTATCAAACTTAAGACTATGGTATTGTATATATTACTCTTTCGCATTGGTAAAGGCCAAAAACCTGTTTCACTCAAACATCTAAAATGCCGTATGTATATATTTTTGTTGGAATGGATTTCTTCCCCCCTCCATGCCAAGTAGAATGCTACAGTGCTAACAATAACCTGCTTAAGTAAAGTGAAAACTTCTCTCTTGGGATCTTCATGCACTTTCACCACTGTGTCCCATTTTTCCTTAAGACAGGATTGCAACTTCAGGCATGAATAGCTAAACATTGACACTAAACAAAGGAGAAGGAAGGCGCATTCAAATAACAGAATTACTTTTAAGTCACTTCAAAAGAATGATTAGCATGTCATTTAACAACACCCAAAAGCAATGAGCTGTGCACTAATGTGATGAGGGAAAGCATGAGGAAGAAAATAATTCAGATGTTTTGGTGACTTTCCAATGTCTGAAATCGTCAGGCGTTTTGGGCGACTTCGATGTGAAAGAGTTAAATACAATGTTATGTGTACAGATGTGAGTATAAGTTAGAAAATTATCTAAAAAATATATCAAATTGGAAGAGAAACATGCCAATGTAAAATTTATAACTAATCAAAAAAGCAGTGTTAAATTAAATTTTGAATAAAACTATTGATTTCGAGTTTTTCTTCTTTAGCAGCAAGAACAAAAAATGTTCAGAATTATGTCGATTTAAGGTTGCTAAACTTTAAAAACTGTTACTGTAGTTGTCTTAGAAAGAGTCCTAGAATTCTCCCATTTTATAATCAGATGAAGAAAATATGATGAATGCCATATATATATATATATATATATATATATGAGTTTTACCAAAAAATGTTTAAAGGTTACTCTGTAGTCTTTTTGTTTTAAAGTCTTTTGGAAGGCACGTTGGGAAAAGAAACGATAAGAATTGAGACCTACAGTATTATGTAGATTTTTATCTGTTATTATCTGTTAGAAATTTTTTAGTTTTTGTCTCAATTATTGATCAATTTGATGAAACACGTTTACCTATGTACGAGCTATAGTGCTTTTCCCCTGACGAGTCCACTAAAAGCTCGACGTAGGCTAAATTTCTATTTACTGCCATTTTGTATTTTTTCTGGTATTTTAATTTTAATTATGTTTGTGCTTTAATGTTTTTTTATGTGTCGTGTTTTTTTAAAAGTTGATTTTCTTAAATACCAGCTTTTAGTTTTTTTTCCATTATTCTGAGTTATTAATTTGTTAAAATGTTTTACCTTAGTTAATTGGTATCAAATTTATTTTTAGGCGAATGTCTAAGAATTTTCCTCTTTTTGTTAGGAACAAGTCTATCATTTACTTTTTGGCGATTGCTATTAGAATTTTACTCCCTTTATATGGCTTTGATCTTAATTTTGCAGCTCAATGTGCAAAATTTTTTACTAATAGGTCACTTATTCATCTACTAATTTCTTTTAACTATATATATATATATATTTAAGATTTTATAATAAATGCACAGGGGAAAAAACTGCAATTTTTAAGGAAACAAAACTTTGTTAGAAAAGTAGCATATTTATCTATTATTTTAAAATTAATAAATAAGTATTAATAACTTTTAAAATGTTACAAATGCTTACTGAAGTAACATCGTCTTTTCTGAATTATAGTTTTTTTTTTTTTTTTTTTTTTTTTTTTTTTTTTTGCACAGTTAATTTTAAAAGCTGGTTCAAATTTAAAACACTAATTTCTTTGCTGTGAAATGCATCTTCATGGTCAGTAACAGCATGACTACGTCATCACTCCTCACTTCCTGTTATAAGGGGATAAGCTCTATGAACTAGCCCTTGAACTGCCTATCTTGTGCTTTTACTCTGTTGTTCTAAAATTATTTAGAAAACCTGCGTCTCTTAAAACTGCTTCCAAAGTTACATGAAAAATGAAAAAGAACAACTGTTCTTTTTTTTTAATAATTAATTTAAAATATGTTTATTGGTTATATAATTTTCTGAACAAGTGAGAAAATATGTCTTGGTAAAAGATCTATTCTTTTTCAATCAAATGTTAATCCTGAAGTAATGATATATGCTCCTGAGGAAATACATGTGATAATGATAGATGTTGTGTACTATTAACAAGGAAATTTTTAATTCGCATTATTTAAAAAAAAATGAGAATTGTGATTTTTTATTAATTTATTACCATTTATTTGATTTAAGGATATAAGAAACAGCTGTGAACCACCTGCATTTTCACTTGAAAGATTGTTGTTTAGCATAGCGAATGATCAAAAAACACAGCCCGAGACTTTGGAAAAAATACTTCCCATGGTTAAGGAAATCAGGTTAGATGTTATTTATATTATTAAGTTTAATTTTAAAATATATTGTGAATTTTGTACTTAGATAGGTAATTTTAGTAGAATTATAAATAAAGTTGTATTTTTCTATGTAATGTATCACGAGAAAAATTTGAAGAGAAAGCTATGCCATAAAAGTAAGAATATAGGGGCAAGTGCATTTAACATTGAGTAAATGGGTATCTCAGTAATTTGGTGAGATATTGGCTAGCTGACAATGGTTTTGGCACGAAACTGCCAAATTTGGTGACATTTTGGTCCGGTCCCTATATCACGATAATAAGTATTGAAATTAAATAAATTATCGACTACTGTGTTATCTGTAACCACAATTCCACACTCGTATTGCTTTCCCATAATTTCAAGAAGCAGAAAGTATCAGAAATATCTTGGCGGCCAGTTGAAAACTATAAAAGCCTGGAAAGAGAGCATCTGTTCTCAGTTACTTAGTTATTTTTTTTTGCGAGGTGTTTAATTCCACGTGAATGGAGATGTCGGAGTTAGATTTCTCTTTAGATGTGCTTTGCATTGCATTGTGTATAACGTTCTTAGTAGTTCTAAGTGTAACTACTGATTATACTGTGTGATACTATAAACACTTGTATGAATATTTCTGTAGCAAATTCCAGAGTTCTGAAATATTTCTTTTGATAATTTATTTACCTAATAATGGACTTGTACATTGAATTTATTACAAATGCGTACACTTGCAACAATATTTATAATAATTTTGATTGTATCAGGGTTGCCATGCTACCTGGAAAACTGGGAAAAAGTCAGGGAATTTAAATATTTTAGTCAAAATCTGGAAAAGTCATGGAATTTCATACGGTGATCACCAAAAAAGCGATTTTCGTGCCAACCTTGGAATCGATCACTTTCTTCACAAATCGTTTCATGTAAGTGTCATTCAGACAGCTGGTGTAGAGCTAATTTCGCAGCGGCAGTCAGATTGTTTTCCAGCAATAACCTCGAAAATCCAGAGATTTGTATGTGCAGTTGAAAGTATGTTGGGACAAAAGTAAATTCCCCACATTCTTGTATAAAACAAAATCTTTTAAACTTTTCCTTCTTTCTTAAATGCCTTATTTGTCATTTTGCAGCAAAATTAATAATAATAATAATCATTCATCTAGGCAAAATACCGTCGATTTTTGTAATTCAATTTTTAATCCTTAAGTAATTAACTTTATTTTAATGTTATTTGTATCACTTATAATGTGTCTTCTTCCTTCTAAATTTTTTTATTATTAATTAATAATACTTTCAAATTTCAGGCAGTTTTCTGTGGCATACCATCATAAAATTTAGTGCAAATTTTTTTATTTATTTATGCTACTAAATAAATATAAAATACTTGAATTTATTCCAAAATATTATTAAACAGGTTTCTTTCTTCCTTTAGCTACAAAATGTGTGCAGAAAAGACATTTTTTAATCCGCATTGGGCAGATTTTAACCTTAGTCCTCAGTGGAGAAAGCAACTCCTAATATGGTTATAAAAGTAATTCTTTGTAGCAAAAGGAATTTAGAAGCAATTTTTCACAAATACTAAAAATTGATTCATAAGCATATAATAAGCACAAATTTATAAGCAATAAATTTCAAAAACTCCTATAAATGTACGAAAGAAAAATTTAACAAATGTTAAAACTAAAATTCTTCAAGCAAGTAAAACCCAAATTCCAAAAATTAATGAATGAAAAAGAATATGAAAGAAGAGGAATTTAATAAATTTCAGTGCCACACCATCAGGAGGAGGAAACATTGAAACTAATTAAAATCTCTCTTTCATAAAAATCCTTCCTTTTCTGTACCCATAATGTATTTCTAATGCATTTTAATTATAATTGTTCACCCAAAAATTCTGGCCCCTCCGTAAAGTGAATATATATATATATATATGTGTGTGTGTGTAAGTCATATGCAATGGGCCAATTTTTGTGTTTTCAAGAGGTACCATAATTAATTTATCTTCAGCACAGCCAACGTGCACTACGCGGATAACCTGGAATTTTCTTAAACACACCTGGAAAAGTCAGGGAATTTCATTCTCCTGTTTGAGTGGCAACCCTGTTATATATTTTGAAGTATAAATTTATCTTTTCATACAGAAAAATTTGGCTTTGGTTGTAACTTGAAAATTTGCCTCCTAGTGATAATACCAAGTAATATGCATTTTATATTGTTGCATGATATTGCACCATTTGTTTGTCTTTGGGATCATTTTGTTATAAGACAACACAAGCTAAACAATTTTGACTAGAAAGATATATGCGCAAACTTTATACCTCTGACAGAGGAAGGGGGGAACTTTTGTTATAAACTCATTTCGACTAAGCTCAAATTTTTCTCAAGAAATATATCCTTGAGATTAATTTTTTAAAGAACAAAATAAATGTTTCTTAACACAAGGCATATATATATCTTTTAGGTTGATTATTTCAATAATTAAAGAACGAAATGAAACAACATGCTTTAAAAACTTTTTATTCACAATATACTTTGAAAACAAGAATACTTTTATAAAAGATAAAAACATGTTTAATTTCAATGGCGAGCAATAAGCAATATTGGCACATATGTCTTTCCTTTAAAAATTATTTGGCATATGTTGTCTTATAATAAAAGATCCAAACATTTTCTGTTATGCAACAAATGTAAACGTGGCAGATTCATATACACATATTCAATATGTAAATTGGCATATCAAATGAACTTATGAAACAGGGCACAAATTAGAATCATGTTGCTAAACTATGCCTTGTTTTGAATAGTATGTTACATATAATTATATTTAATTCACACAAAAGTACATGAGCTGTGCTTAATAATCTTTTATTATCTATGTATATCAGGAGTAAAGAACTGAGTCTTAGATCACAGCTAAATGATTTAGGATTAAAACAGTGTGAAAGAATTCCTCTGCTAGAAATGAAAGACAAGAAAAAGAAGTCCAGAGGCATTGAAGATGAAAGTGAGCAAGAATGTGAAATATGTCGCTCCCATTGTTATGTATCTATGGTAAGAAAGTTTTATTATTATTATTTTAATTATGTGTCTTTAATCATATAACTGTGTCTGAAATGAATACAGTTTATCATTGTGTTACCTATCTTTTTTGGTAATCTTCACTAACATAGTGCTGTGATGTCAAAGACTTGGTTTCATTTGTTTGAGTAGAGTTGAGATATTTACCTGCTTTCTTCTCCAGTTGAATTAAGGAGGACTAACAAGTCAAGTTTACCATTCATTATTTAACTCAAGTAATGAATAGCTAAGTTTCTGATACCTGGATAATTTTTCTTAATTACCAAATGTTAAAAAATGAATAAATAAAAATAAATTGTTCTATTTTACATTTGAATTTTTTTCATACAGATTCTGCACTTTTATTCAAAAAATTTTTTAAATCACACTAGTTTTGTAATTTTATATATATATATATATATATATATAAAAGACCTGTTAAGTGTTACAAATTTTGGTTTTGTAATTTGAAAATTTCATGGCAATTTTTTTAACAAACATATTATTATGATGACAATGAAATTATCAGGTATTAAAAAGTATGTTTTTTATAAACAATTACATGAAAATAATATGAAATAGATGACACAGATTTCATCTTTGGCAGTATTTTGAATCTTAGATGTTAATGAGATAATAAATGGTATGAACTTTTTTAAAAAATTTTCATAAATGTTATGAAATTTTTTGGCCAAATATGCTGCAAACATGTTGAAATAAATTTCACCTGTTTAATTTTCAGTTTTGTGTGGTTTGTGATTCCTCTTTCTTTCTTCTTTCTATCTTGAAATTTCTTTTTTTTTCACTCTGTCTAAAAAATATATACAGTCGTGCTTTTTTGTGTATTTATTCAAAAAATTTACCTGATCTTTTATAAGGTAAGCAAGTATGAATTTTTAGTACATGATATATTTGTTAACCCTTTGATGTTTGCGACATTATTTTTATAATTTTTGAACTAAAAAACTATAGAAATTGAATGTTATGATTGTAGAGACAAATAATATATGAATTAAAGAAAATCTACTCTTGCCCATTGATCTGTAAGTGGTGGTCGCACTGTGAAACCAGCACATGTCTAGGACTTTGAAACTTATCTACATTTTTTTACATATCATTTTTTTCTAAGAATTTCATTATATATAAATTCTTTACATTGTTTTACAAAGTAAATCGTCAGAAAAAATGAAAAAATACAAAATGTAAATGTATCGCCACGATTTGCATTTTACTTGAATATGTCCAGCGTTACTTAGTCTCTTTTTGTCTGGCACGTGAAATTTCTGGTTTTTTATGTTAATAGGAGGGCTGGGCTTGGTTCTTTTGGTTTTCATACAGATATTTTGTTTTCTATTGGCATTTATTTTATCCGTCCCAAATATTTTAATTTTAAATAAAACTTTTACGAGATTTCTATTTTTAATTATAGCAAAGTATATTTACATTATATTTAAACAATACAAAAAAATTATAAAATCGCATTACTAGCATAGGAAGCAAGCATGTTGGAGCTCAGAGAAAATTCTCTGGAAACGAAAGACCTTTTCACTGGGCAGGTGCACGTATTGCTTAGTAATAAAAAAAACTCTGTGGTTTCGAAGCCCCTTATCTATATCTGGATAAAAATACACATTTCTATTTGCAAAGCAGCAAACACCATTGTGAAGAGCAGTGGTTTCAAGGCACGCACTGAGCTTCTAGAGGATTGTGAGCATTGTGACACAATGCTGTAGTGGCTTTGTGGTCGTGCCCTGAAACCACGAAGCAAATGCTGTAAATATACATAGGTTTTTTATATATGCAGTTTAATTATTGCTATTGTTTATAATAGAAATAATGATGTTCGATGAATAACTTATGAAATTTAAAGTTGTTTGTATTAATAAAAGGAAGTTATTTTATCTCTTGAAAACGAATTTCAAAAGGCATCCAATTTGAAGTATTAAGACCTAAAAAATGTACGATTCTGCAGTCATTTTGTATTATTTAGAGGTAAAAGATCAGTAATCAATCGTGATAATCGGTTTTCACTCAAAAATTTAAAAAAAAAAGAAGAGGAGAAAAATATTCGAAAATTGGCGGTTTCAGGGCGCGACCACCGCACGTCAGAAGGTTAATTATTAATATTATGTAGTTGAAGATGTTATTCACATTCAGTCACTAATTATTTTTAAAAGCAACTGAAATTGTTTGAAATAGTTTTTGATCTCATAAAAGTCTATGTTGAACAAAGGTATAATAGCATGTTCTAGGAGGTTTCAAAAATTACCAAAATAAAATTAAAGCGAACATCAAAATGTCATCTTTATGACGAATTAGTTGTAATAACAGTAAGGATAGCTATCTTCATCTTCTGTATACATTTTTAGGCCTTTTTATGAAGATTCATTCAATGTTTAATCAGTTAACATTTGCATCAAATTTTGTTTTACATCAATAAACGGTATATTACTAAATTTATCATCACATTTAAATGTATTTTAATAAATAAAAGCTTTTCTTTCCTACTCAGGATTTTTTCAGTATAAGAATGTAAGAAAACTAAATGAAATCTAGAATATCTAATTAAATATTAATATATTTTCATCAGAATCGTGTTGTAAATAGTTTAATAACCTGAATTATGCACTACAAAATGAATTTAAGTTAAATTGGGAGTTCTTTTGAAGTGGCATCGGAAGTGCCAGAAAACCTCTCATGTACTTCTGGTTTTTCATAGTCCAAGATTAACAACTATGAGAATGTATTATTGTGTTTTAAGATAGCAAGTACTTTTTTTTTAATGGAAGTAAGAACAGAAATCATGCCAAATTAACTGCTGCACAACGAAATGGCTGTCATTTGATACCTCTGTAGGTATGAAAATCTAGCACTTTTCTTTCTATCTCATTAAGTAACCATTTTTTATTATAATGCTAGAAAAGCAAGTTCATTTTTATTTTTCCTTTAAGCAAGACTTTCAAATGGTTTATCAACTCTTGTTGTGTTCTGTTTAATAATTAATTTGCTTTGGTGAAAATTAATTTGTTGGATTTCATATTCTAAATAGTTACTGCATTCAGATTTATTCAGTTATCTATGCCCAGCATCTGTTATGTTCACCATTTTACCATGCTGATATGATCTTACTCCGTTTATTTGTTAGTTCTTTTTTCTTTCGGTAACCAACACTGCTGCAATGAAATTAAATATTTCAAAATTACGAAATATAATTTCTGTTTCGTTATATAAAAATTTCCAGTTCTTTACCTGTATATTAGAATAAATTTAGTTCATTGGAGTTTGGTCTTAAAAAAGTTTACATTACATTTAACTAGCTCAATGTAAAGAAATAATTTATTTGTACTGCTTAGTTTTCGAATTTTGTATCAAATTTATTTGCTTAAAATTTGATGAGAAATTTTTTTGTATGATTTATAAAAATTAGTTTTTAAATAGGGATGCAAAATACTTATATAGCCTGTATGAATAAATAATCATAATTTTTATGGGCTGCTGAAGGAGTACTGGTTCAGTCTTACAAGAGGATATTTCTTTGTCAAACATTTTCTCCTTTGAAGGGGAAAAGAGAATTGAAAAATTAAGAACTAAATATGTATATAAATAGTTTTTCAAGTTAAAACATTTTTTTTTTAATTTACAAGGTAAGAAGTTGATCTAAAATTGTCCAGTTGCTTATTTTATAAATTATTATTTAATTCCATAATATGCATAAAGTCATTTGTATCTTTTATATTTTATGAATAATAAAATATAAGATGTCAGAGATTTATCTGATTAATTGATTTTTAATTCATTTAAAGCTTTTATTCTTTGTGCTTTCATTTATTTGCTAACTTATCCATTCTTTTGAGAATTTCAATTCAGTTTCTCTCATTTCGGTCACCTCTTCAAAATTTATGAATATTGTTTTTAGAAACTGCAGTGTTACTTTTAGTACAGTGAAATTTTAATGGATAAAGTGTATGCCCATTAATTAAGTACTGAGATTTCAAGGATGAAGGGTTATAGTAATAATTAACATTGCTGATATTAATTTTTGAAGTACCACAAATGTTGAAATTGCATATAAAACATTTCATTAAAAAAAAAAAAACTTTTATTTTAGGTTGTTTATTCCCAAGAAGATTGCATTTATTGTCTTCCCCATGCCCTGGAACATATTCCAAAGAAAAATCTGAAATCTTCTAAACTTATGTATACATATGATGAGGTAAAAAATTATTTACTTTTTAGTAATAATTGTTCAAATGATTTTTCTCATTGAAATTCTTTTCTAAAATCAGAAAATGTTTCCTACCGAAAGCAGACCTCTGCTGAACATATTTAACTCTGTAGTTTATGAAACAAATCAAAGTGACCTGTATAAAAATTTTCTGTTGCCATTCCCAAAAGAAACTATCTAATATTTTAATTAATTCAGCACTAAAGGCAAAAATATAATTAAAAAAAATACATTTGCATCACTTTTTTTTTATCTCAATTGTAAAACTTGTTTTATAAATATATTCTATAGATGAATTTAACAAAATTTCTATTCGTAAAAAGCAATTTAAAGTAAAAAATTAATTATAGAAATAAGTTTAAAAGAAATTATAAATAATTTATATTGCTGCGAACTAACTAATCTACAATATCATTTAAATTCTGAGAACATAAGTAAATCAAGTGCAGAATGATATTTATTTATTTTCTGGTCTGTTATGAATATGTGAAATTGATGTATGGTAATATTGGCTAAATCTGAAATTTGACCTTTGAAAAACTCATGAAAACAAAACTGGGTCAATTTTAAAAATTTATATAAAAAGTCATTTTTGTCAGCAATTGCTATTCTTTTCATGACTTATTCGAAAGATGGTGTAGCAGCTATGTATATGATTATAATTAAATACTGTTATCACTAAAACACTAATACCTTGGTGATGTATGAAATAAAATTGAATGGTTCTAATACTTCGTAAAAAGTTTAAATTACTCACATTGATATGATACATATATGATGTACACATACACATACATGCTATTATGCGTGTGTATGTGTACATATATGTATCTAAATGAAGAGCTGCTACACCAGCAAATTCTTCGTAGTAGCAGAATGGACTCCTTAAGTATGCAAGAATAACATACTACTTTTTGAAAGTCCATAACTTTTCATTATTATTCTGAGGTATGGGATTTCTGTATTTTACAGCACATTGCATGGTGTTCCAGAAATCTGGAAACTTAAATTGCCGTGATAAATCTCTAAATTGAGATTAGTTTTCTAACTAAAATTTGGCATCTCTTAAGTAGCTGTGCATTTTTGTGTTAGAAGAAACACAAACCCATCAGAATGAATAATGCATCAGAAAGGGTATATATATATATATATAATATTCATCGACACAGACATTCATAAATATATTAGAAATCATACTGAACACCAGCTAAACAAGCCTGTACCATTATGGAAATATGATAGCTTGTATTGTCTCTTGTTTTCATGTGGAAGGATATAGAATAGGGGTCAGCAACCTTGTAGCTGTGTTGTGCCAAACCAATCTACCAATATTATTCAGGTTGCCGCACGGTATGAAATATTTGAAATAATTCAGTTCTCTCAGCAATACATGGAGAGTTAAGGAATAGAGGTCAAGAATACAGATTTAAAGTTTTATTATGTACTAAGTATGCAGAATTTAAAGACATTTATTAACATGAAAATAAACAACATAAAATAGAACTATTCCACAACATAAATAAAAAATTAAATTTTACCTGTATTATATATCTTTTAAACATATTTATTAAAATAAAAAATAAACAACATAAAATTACAACATAATAACAAAATAAGGCATGCAATATCATTTACTTTGGTGCTTTCATCTAGAGCAATGCTAAATGCAATAGTTTCTTGTAATTCAGAATTCTGTTTCGTTGTTGCATTTTGTGCCACTTGAGTTATTTATTCGTCTTTCTAGAGTTCATGCAGAAGCTGATATTTCTTGAATTCAGGATAATATTGTTTGTAGATATGATAAACAGTTGAAGAATAATAGTAGGCTCCCCTAACAACTATACCGTCTGAGTGACTCTTTGTATACTTAATGTGCAACATATGACACTTTTGCTACATAACACACATACAGCATGGTTCTTTTGTTGTGTGAATGCATGTTCATTTGTCGAAGAGTCTTGAAAATTACAAACATCAAGCATTTTTAGTGGACATTTGATTAAATATGTAGCTATGAATTGTCACAATAATTAAACAAACAAAATACAAGTTTTCACAATAAAACTAAGAACATGTTCACACGACGTGCATCAAACTGAATTCTACTTTCAACTAAAATCATACTCAATACTCATGTATCGGCACAATGAATGAAACAAAAGGAGAGAAAATGTATGAGGTATGAGGTGGGTTAGTGCAGAGAGGAGAAACAGGGCAATCCATTTTTATGTTATAGCTTTGCAGAGTGGTATAGAATGCCACTGAGAATTGTACCACATGCCAGAGGTTGCCCATGCCTTTTATAGAACCATGAGGTTTTTCCACATACATACATTCTTCTATTATGCTATCATGCTGAAACAATTTGAAATACAACTGATCAGATCAAGCTATGTATTTCCAGTCAAGTATCCAATTTATGAATTGCATTCAAGCTGCATAGCTGTGTGTCATGCATTCATCAAGGGTACTACTCTGGCTGAGGGCTAACTCCTAAGATTCCACAGTCTTTGCGCTGTTTGTATGCTCGTGTATCCTTAGTCGTGTAGTCTTAAGTTTGTAATGTTGTATTTCTTTCAGATTGATCATTTTTACCCGGAATATTTTTATGGCCACACTATTGTAATAAATGTAAAGTTTCGCTAAAATTTTTGCAGTCATCATACACTTTTGAAGAAACAGTTGCATGTGAAAATCCAAACTTCATTTCTATCTGTGATATGCTATAATGCATCTCACAAACTCCAAATATGACATCATATTAAAAATCACTTAGATTATAAAAACTTGCCATTATCAGGGTAGCAACATCTCTATGTATCTCGTGTGTATCTCTTTATATATGCAAGACCATCCAAACCATAATATGCATAGATTCATCTGTGTCAGTTTTTTTCCTCCTACTTCAGTTTATATACTAGTGTACAAAATTTAAGCAACAAATTAATTTTTCACCACACAACCATGAAATTGTTGAAAAGAGCTTTTTGCAACTAGTATACTGAAAAACTAACCAAGTAGAAAGGTGATGCATATGCAAATATCAGCACCATGACGTCAGGGCACAAAACATGAGGCATCAGTACATGCAGTGCAAGACAACAAAAGGAAAGGGAGATGCATTTCTGTGTATTCTTCTACAAGCCATTATTGTAACAATAAGACACAAGTGATATTTTATGTGAAGTAGGCTACCAAAAAACATCAAGACACTTTACACATGGTTAAATGATCGGCAACTTGAGGAAGGGCATTTTCTGGCATCTTGTCACCCAAGTTTAGAATTGATAAATGTGTTATTTCACAAAGCTCCAAATGATAGGTACATCTGTAAGAAAGGTTTGCAGCGATCTGCCAAATAAAGCAACAATGACTGATAATCAATGTATTGACCTGCAGGTGAAAAGGAATCAAAACTAGACAGTGGACAACATTGCTCAGCAGTTGTGTATGGCAACCGGACAACAGGTGTCCCAGTTTACTATGGCTAGAAGACTTCATAAAAGTGGCCTGCTATCCTGAATGCTGCATACTGTTGACAGTAGGCAATCAACAGCATTGTTTACAATGTTGTAGAGAACACTGAGTCATGTTCTCTGTACTGATGAGAGTTGTTTCACTCTGAGAAATGATTCTTGGTCCCAGTTGATATGGAGAGTAGTAGGGACACAGTTTCATCCACTAACATCAGAGGAAAAGAACATTGAGGTGGACATATGGGGAGACATTGATTAACGAGCAGACAGAGCTCCACTTTTTGGACAGAGGTTCATTTACAAAAGATGGCTACTGTGATAAAGTTATCTTCCACCATGTGCATCTTTTCACATGATACTCATGCTGTTAAGGAAAGTGAAGATATTCACAGAATGGATTGGCCAGTACACTCCCCTGATTTAAATTGCATTGAACATGTGCTTTAGGGAGGCACCTGGCAGCACAGTTTTACCATCCAGAGAATACCAGACAACTGAAACAGATGCTTCTTGAATATTGAGAACTTTTACCCCAAAACTGTTAGATAATCTGATGTTGAGTAGCAACAGAGAATGCAACACAAGCATTGTAGTTATGGGAGGTCATATCCCTTATTAAGGCTGTTTGGTTTGTTGTTTTTCCTCATGGTCAGGCAGTTTCTTGTACCAATGCCATATTGTCAATAAAGCCTTTTTCTTTCGTGCCTTACTGTATGCTCCTATTCATTTTTTGGCTTTTCTACTTTCTTTGAGCTCTACATTTTGCCTCTGTAATATAAATTTTGTGTGTCCTAGTTGATTTTTTGCAGAATTACAGCCAAAATCAGAAAGATGCTCTAGTTTTGTACACTAGTGTATACATGTATATGTATTGTAAATTTTATACTGATGGTATGTCTTCTAATTTTTTATGTAGAAAGATCTTGACGAACTTATAAAAAAAATTGAAGAACTTATTTCAAGCCAAATTCACAGACTTAATGCTAAAAAGAAATCCCCGAAGAAGAAAGCGTTAATTCCTTCTGAAAAGTCTGCAGTCCATAATAAAAAGGAAAATTCTTCATTATAGGAATTTAAAGTATTTTAATTGCAGTTTTATCTATTTATTTATAGTCATTTCACTAAATCAAATGAATACTTCG
>KK115251.1:671106-689299 GCA_000611955.2 Stegodyphus mimosarum | reverse complement strand
TATTTTTCTCATATATTGTTTTATTACAAATAACATGTTATTGTTTATAGTATGTATGACAATCTTTTAATGTGTCTTGTACTGAGATCATTTTATTGTGAATCATTTTAATTGATAGGTTTGTTTTTAATTAACAGAACTGTCGTATTTGTATTTAAAATAATTGTGTGCCATTGCTTATTTTTTATGGACATGCTTTTTTATAATCTGAACGTTACAGAAACTGATAATTATTATTTAACATAAAAAAAGTTTTAAGGAAGTAGTTGTAAGTATGCAGTACTTTCTTCATACTGGAAATGTTATGCTTTATGAATCAATTAGGAATTTTTCATTTATTAAAAAAATAATTTTTATTATTAAGTTTTATCGTGTCCAAATTTGTAGTAACTTTAGTAAATTTACAACAATTAATTACACAAAATGGGTAAGGTAAAAGTCAGAGGAAGGCATTCATTACCTTTAACTGTTGTATTCTATATTAAAGAACAGTTTTCAAGTAACATATATTGCATAATTTATGTGCGCTTCACACGTACATTTTAAAATTATTTTTGCTGGTGCAGATTTCTAGATGTAACAGTTATTTATTTATTTATTTATTTTTTTAATACTATAAAGCACGTGTAGGTTAGAGGAAGAGATGCCTTTGTAAATGATTTTCTAATGTAAGCTAGTGTATACTTACATCACATATGCTGATAACCACGAAAACATCCATTTAATCAGCCTATTCATTGGAACTAGAACAGAGGTTGAACTACCAGTGTTTAATAGTCTTAACCACTCAGCCGCTGGTGGTTTTAACTTTATAAGATAGATATTTTGTCCTCTTTCTGATCTGCAAAATTTGTTAATTTATTTTTTGTTCATCTTTTTAACTAATACACACCTCTGAATCTTTTTCTGATGCTTTATCAGCAGTTTTAGAAAACATTACTCATAAACAAAAATCTGCAATGCGTTTGATTGTGCACCTCTAACAACAAATGAACTCGAATAGTTCTTTATGCATACACTGCAAATTAGCAATAATTACTCGAGCATTGTAAGTGCACTAAGAACTCCAAAATTTGTAGCACTAAAATACATTTGAGATCATTAATGTGAAACATGATTATAGTATTATTTAGGTTGGAAATCGTCTAGTATAGTTCTAGAACTGAAACTGTTCATTTTAATAAAAGAAATGAGGCAATAATTTATCAAAAAGCATACACACTTTAAAATCCTTTCAATATTTTTTTTTATATCATTTCAGTGAAAAAAAGGAAAGGAAAAAATATAAAGAGATATTTTAAATTAATTCTCTTCTCTTCCCTCCAACCAAATACCAATCTTCAGTGCCCCCTTACATTACAATAGTTAATATTTATGCTTGCTTGATATAACAAAACTAAGAAAATAACTTCATTAAACAACTAAAATGCTGTGTTTTAGTTACTGTGATTAACGGCATTTTTGAATTAATGATTAAGATTTAAAAAAGTCAGAAAATTTGAATACCCATTTTTCCAATAACTCATTTTTATATATATATTTCTTTTGTAGCCTTATTTGAGAAAAAATTTTTAATGTAACTATTTTTAAATAATTCTTTTGAAAAAATGGAATATAGAAAATCTTTCAGTATGATTCATATGTATGAAGAATAATCAGTATTAATTTTATTTTTATTAATTAAGTATATTTTATTCTTTCTTAATTAAGTATATTTATACAGCAGGTTTACATCAAAAGCATTCATTTAAAAAAGTGTTTCATAAAGGAGATTAATAAAAATGTTCTACTATGCAAAAATAGTTCAAGGGTACATGGAAAGATTTCCACCCTGAACAAGAAGTGCCCATGACAATTGCCAGTCATTGCAATTAACAAACAACGATTATATAGTCTTCCTCCATTATTTTTATTATATACTTAGCTCCTCCAAATGTGTTCCAAAGGAAATTGTATTTTAGTACCGTAAGTACTGCATGATGAATTTCAAATACCAATGGAAGATTTAAGTAGCCTATTTTAAGCAATAATCCAATGATTTCTCAAGAATAATTTTGAATAAAGTGCATTATTCTCTTAGCTCTCAGCTGCAGCCAAATTGCTTTTCCATGTTCCTAATCAAATTTTGGTGCCATAAACGAAAGTAGTTCTTTTGCTATTTTGAACTATTCTACTTAAAGAAAGCTTGCTTTTTTTTTTTTTATGTGCAAAGGTAATTCAAGTTCTACATGGGGTGTTCACACACTTTTGGTAACGATTTTGCAAAGCTTTATGCATAAACAAACCTTAGAATTTTATTTTCTAATATGTTCAGTCTAGGAGCCCTTTTGTTGAACTAGCATATTACATCTTCATTTCCAAGATAAAAAGTCCTTTTTTTTTTAAAACATCAAGCTTCATTTTGTTCCAGTCTTCCTTCACAATCTTCCAGAGTTCCATTTTTTGGGATGCTGCTGTTTCAAAAGTCCACATGCACAGTAATCCATAGCAGACACATCACGGGACTTGGGTGGAATGCATTTAAAGGGAATACCTTCAATTCCAGTTTTCATTTCTCTCTCCCCCCCTTTTTTTTAAATAGAGCAGTAGATTTAGAGGTATGGCTTGGAACTTTATCCTGATGGAACTTAATACCGTGAAGATTGTTTAGATAGAGAGATGGAATTTCTTCTTTAAAAATAGGTGTTAAAACATATTTATGATAGTAATCCAAATTAGTGACATTTTTTTTTTCCATTGTAAGAGAATTCAGTAATAATCATAAAAACCTTTGAAAAAACTTTCCTTGTTCTCTCTGAGCCAGCATATTGAGTCTTTTTTGGTAGTAAATCTATCTTTTTTCTGTTGCAGTTAGATAAGTATAGCCAAGCCTCATCAATTGTAACTATGTATTTCCATTTTTCACCTGCAAAATAATTTTCATACAGCAATCTGCACACAGCCTTATACTGAGGAACATGTTTCAGTGTTAGGCGATCAATATTTTTATTATTATTATTATCTGTAAATCAGATTTTATAACTTTGTTCGCAGTTTCTACAGAGATATTTAAAGATTTTGCAATAGCTCTTTGCTGGATTTTCCTTTAAAACGTGAGATGCAACTTTAGATTTAAAACCTGTACGTACCTTTGTTGAGTATGCATTTTTTGCCTTTTTCCCAGTAAGATTTAAACTTTTGACGATTCTTTCCTTTCGTATTACTTATGTCACTTATTTTACATGTAGAAATATTAAACCATGCTTTACACATCTTTGTTTAATAATGGAATAAGTTTTTGAGTAACATTTTAAAGAAAAGAATAATTTTAATGCTGCGATAATTAAACTGGTTTAATTAACGATAATTAAACCCATTTAATTAATGATAATTAAACCTTATTCCAATTTAATGCCAGTCTCATTTATAGTTTAAAATTAATATTCAAATTCATGAAGAATATCAAAATCGCTACAAAAAATGTGTAAACACCCTCTGTATTTATGTGAACTCTTGTAAGAAATTAACAATATATCCACATTGTAAGCTTATTGCTAAACCCAAAGTTGTTTTTATAAGTTTGTTTTTTCTGTTTAGTTTTTTGAAAATAAAATGATTTAGGAAGCACATTTTGTTAAATTTTTCTTTATTTTAACTGAAATATTTGTTTAATATAATATGTATTGTGCTAAAAGGAATGGTGTTTCAATAGGAACTATTTACCATCTTAGTTTTAATTTGTAAAAACAAAATATTTTGCTTCATAATAAATGTACAGAATTGCCTGTGTCTGCCATATGCTTTTATTTTGTAATATCTTAAATACAATTTATGTGTATTATATCAGATGCTGATTTTTTCCCTTCCTTTGTGTTATGTTTAAAATGTATTCATATAATATTTTGTAAAAAAAAATTTTTCCTGTTTTATTTATTTATTTTTTATTTTTTACTCTGGAGAATTATCAATTTCAACTTGCTGAATCATGTTATGTGTATTGCAAACTAAATTTTAATCTGAAAGTATACTGCTACTTACTATGCATATAAAAATTATTGATGTAATTACTTTCGTGTAATTAAATTTTTGCATTTAGTAAAGAATTACCTCATCTTCATGAAGTACTAGTCAAGGAATATACTGTGCTGTAAATATTTTCTCATCATAATGTGACATAGATTATTTTATTCAAGCAGACATCCTATAAAATTTGCAATAATTTTGTAGGTTTTCTACGATGTTTTTTAATAAATATAGTTATGCTTTTCATGGTGACCACCTCTAAAAATAATCAGTATTATGGACAACATTAAGTAAGCACTGGTATTATTGACCAGCACTTCTTTCAAATGCCCACTTTCACAGTAAACCTTAATCATATAATTTATTGCACATAAACGTTTCAGTGTTGATGATACAAATAATTTATATAAGAAGCATTTAAAAAATATAAGTAAATAAAATTAAAAAATAATATTTATATAAGAAGCATTTAAAAAATGCTTTTTTAAAATACTAAAGCTACTATAAATTTAAACTCATAAAAAAATGGCTATTAACTCAGTGTAGGTGATCATCTTAAAAAATTCAACCAAGGCTATATTTTTATCATTAGTGAGCTAATGGCCGCTCTTTTCAGTTAGTTAGTTTGAATTTATAGTAGCTTTAGTATCTTAAACCCTTTAACCAACTTTATCCACATGAGATTTTATCACTTGGTTACAATTTCAGATATTTTGCTTTCTTTTAATAATATAAATCATAATAAATGTAAGTGTATGATAATAGAGATTAAAATAAATCTACAAATTTAGCTAATAAATACCGTTTAAATACAAGTCCTAAAATGCATGCCGCTCAGAGAGTTAAGCATTTTTTTCCCCCGTATAATATAAATTATTTGTATCATCAACAGTGAAACATAAATTCACCATCATGTGTTTCTTTTGGAAATACTTTTGAATAAAACTTTAGAATTAGCAGAAGTATAATTTTTAAAACAGATCTGATTCTAAGTGATCTGATTGCATAAATTCAGTGTTGTAAAATATAAATATTATTCGTTTCATGAATCAGTTCATTCTGAACTTTCTCAAGAAATTTCATTACTAACTTCTGCATCAATAATAATATAATAAAATTCTTATTCATCACTGCCAGTTAAGTACCTGTTTTTGCATGTAAGCTCATAAGCTCATTATTTGTAAAATATTAAAAGCTTTACTGTACTTCCTTACTGGAACATAAGTATGTGCATTTTGTGAAAATACAAATAACTGAAGTATTTTTATTAATAAATTAAAATTTTATTATAATTCATATGTATAGGTATTTGTATCAAATACATGTAAAAACATAAATTCTCTATCTAAATTATGATAGAATAGTTAAGATATTAGCTTCAATTAAACTTTTTTATTCTTATATACATAGTCTAGGTAACTTTGTATAAGAACAAGTGAATAATACTCATTTTACAGTTCTACAACTTATTATTTTGCCTTAATTTTATCTAGCAGCTCTTTGCAGAAGTGAAGAATATGTTTTCAAGCTTTTAATTAATTATAAAAACATGAAACTCTTACTCAAAGTTTTGAATGTCAAAAAAAAAATGTGATAAATAATATTTAAAAAAAGAGGGTATGGCTTTTTTTGTATTGATCATGTTTAACTTTTGTGCCTCTAGATATTTACATATATGTATATATATGCATGTACACAAATATATATAGTTTTAAGTCTGAAATCCTCTTGTAAGAAATGCAGTAATTTATAGGCTTTAAATCTATAATGGGTTGAAAATTAGTTACACTTTATCCCCTCTCCATTATGTAGTTTAAAAAGGGGAAGAAAAGAAGCAACTATAATTTTTATTTTATTCTTTGATTGACAAATGCACATTACTCTTTTAGATAAGTTATTTATTGCAAATTGTCATTTTTTATAAAATACTATTTATCTAATTCTGTATCTGTAGTTCAAAATTGAAGTACATAATTTGTATAAAAAATCAGGCAAAACTGGGGAAGTTTTTATTGTTTTGCAAAAAGGTATCATGCTGTATATACATTTTCTTGTGAAAAATAAAGAAATTACTTGTTTTACAAGTAGTTCTATTTATGAAACGCTATGCACTTTAAATATATACATTTTTTTTTTCCTGTTCATAATATAGAGCATCATATTATTGACTAATGGGTATTATAAGATTATAGGTTGATTGAATAGCTTGCTTACTGAAAAATAATATCCATTTTATATGCCATGCCATATGCACCTCTGATTGCTCAAAAAACTGCTATCTAACAAGATATCACAACAACACTTATCACTTACAGGCTGAGATTGATTTTCAGCCAAATGGTGCCTTTCTGGAAAGGTTTCACATGATGTCAGTGAAAAGTATAATCCTTCATTATAACTTTCACTTTCAAAATCATTTATAGCATAGTTATGGAATGTTATGTGGTCATCACTTCTGTTATAAGTATCCTTAAAAACAGGTAATGCTAGTGTTTCTACATCTGGTTTCTTCTTTTCTGTTTCCAGAAAGATATTTTGAGGGATATTTTGCATCTCTTCACTTCTCTTCACTTCTCTCACTTCATAGTTTTCATCTTTCATTGATTCTTCTGCTGTTGAATCAAGATCATCTAAATTTACATAGAGTATAATTTTTCTAATTTTGTTACTTTGTTGACAGGCATAAAAATGCATTATATAATATTTATGAAACTTATTATAAATAATTAAAAAATTATAAATAATTAATATTATACTGTTGCACTGTACAATAATGAATAAAATTCAAAATTGTCTGATCGTGATTAAATATTCCTGAAGAGCAGTATAGGTAGTATCTGGACTTTTGTTATTTCATGATGAGAAAGTATATCTTAAAACAGAAACTACGCTTTATAAATATTATGAATATTCATATCAATTACAAACAGTTGTTTTTGAAGAAGTTTTTACTTTTCTCAGTTAAATGTATCTTTTTAATGTAAAGATATATATTCCTGTGAAAAATAGAAGCCTTCTGCTGGACAATAAACATCATATATTGCATTTTTACAGTCAGCTAATTTAGTAATATATAAACTTCATTTTATTTTTTAGTTAAAGAGCTGTACTAATCAATAAAAAATTTTTAAGTAAATTTAAGGTAGTTTGGAAAAGAGTGCTTAAATAATAATGTAAACAATACAATGTCAATATTACTGTATTTTTTCTCTTTTCTAACATTTAACAAAACCTGGTGCAAAAATATCTCTTCAGTTGTTAATTAATATATAATTTCATTTGCAAATTTATCTTCTGCTGTTACAAGTCTAGGTTATTAATCTTATAGTCAGGTCTCACAAATTTAGTGAATAAAATTTTACGTTACCTGACAATAATAATGTTTTTTAAAAAATGTTTTAGATAAAAAAAAGAGGTTAGATTGAGGAAGAATCAAATTTAAGAGTAATTTGTCACAAATAATATTTAAATTATATACCTTTATTAATGCGAAAAATTTACTATCAGAATCGACTTATTTTGAATCAACAGTAACACAACACCGCATAACAAAGGAAAAAAGTAACTTCTCATATGAAGCATGAGACGAAAAGATAAAGATCCAAAAGAAAATTACAAGATAGATTTTTTTTTAAAATTTATTTTACAATAAATCAAGCATTTGACCAATTTATTCACTACAGTATTTACTTTAAATTCATATATATATATATATATTTTAATACAATGTTTAAAGAAGAGCTACTAAAACAGTGTACAAATTTGGAATGTATTTTAACTGATGGTAACATTAATGAAATTAGCAAAGGTAATTTGAGCAGTATCTGCGCTTTGGGGCAAAAAAGAAAGCCTAAAGAATTTACTAAACCTAGTAAAAAAGTTAAATTTTGCCCCACACTTTAGTATTGCCTTAAGAATATTGCTAACCATATCAATAACTGTAGCAAGTTGCAAAATGAGTTTCTCTAAGTTTAAAATTAAGAATTTTTTATGTTGAACTACTATGCAAAATTGCCTTAATGGTTTGAGCACTTTGGTTGGCAATTAAGCATGAAATTGGATCCAATAAATTTAAAAGATGTAATAGTTTCCAGAACTAAAAGGCGTTTTTTTTGGGGGGGGGGGGGGATTTTAGCATAGCTGATGTTTCTTTTATTTGATACTGCAACAATACATTTTTAACAGTATAAAAAATATATGCAGTTAACAATTTATGCATAGGTGCGGGCATTTCTTATTTATACTAGTTTTGTTTAATTTCTACTAGTTTGCAATACTTTGTTATCAATTTTATGTTGCATGTTTCTTACGAAATGTATGTGTTTATTATAATTTAAAATAAAAAATATATTTTCACAAAGTATATGTTTAAGGGCAGCAGTCTTTTGTCTGGGGCAGTGTAACCGCGAGAGTGATTCTTAAGATGATGCCCAGAATTTTATTACTTAACTATTTGTCATTAATTTAATATGTTAACTTTTAGTCTCTTTATATTTTATATCATTTTAATTATTTATTATTCCTCATCTTTTTTAATGACCTTCTAAGGTGCTCCAACGCTTCCAGTTTTAGAATTAAGCACTGAGAAAGAATAATGAAAACTTAAGTTCAGCTGCATTCCTTCAAAAGTTATCGAATAAAGTGAAAAATTCTGACAATTTCATCAATATAAATATTAAATATGGAAAAAGATTGAGGTGAATGACTGTGCTGGTGCTTAACTGTAAATGGGACATTCAGATCCTCGAATCAGACAAATTGTGAGAAAGATTAAAAATCTGGAATTGCCTACCTAAAAAGTTGGAACATTTTAACCCGAAACTTTAGAAAGATTAGTTTCATTGATTTAAGCAGAAGTTTTGTTAAAAAAGAATGCTGTTCCTGTGCCACCCAACCGGTATAGTGGTTAGCGTCTCTGAATGCCGTGCCGAAGTGCCCGGGTTCGAATCCCAGAGAAGGCATGCATGTTTGTAAATGTATAGTGCCCGTGCGGCATGGGGCACTCTAGATATGCAGTGAGTCGAAAGTCCTCTCGAGAGGTTGGTGATAGGGAAGAGGAGTGGGAGGCCATCCCCCCCCTTTCGACAGGATGCTCTCCATCAAAATTGGTGGCAGAACTGAGCTAAATCACATTGTGACCTGTAAGCTGCTCAAGGCTGTTGCCAACAACAGGTGTAAACTTGCACTCCTTGCCACCAGGAATTTCATGGGTTTAGGCTGACTATAGATCAGACGAGTGAGCATTAGCAACGACTACTACTACTGCAATTTCAATTGACCTGGTATGTTTTATTATGGTATGCAAGGTCTATCTGCTAAAGGCAAAGAATGCCTTTCTTGGAGAAAACATCCTTGCACCTAGTTCATTCGAACCAGGTTAAACTACTAATGTTCAGTGGTTTTATCACTTATTTGCTTGTGAGCCATTCAGGAGCTTGGTATCACCTCAAAGTAGCCCAAGACCCATATTCTAAATTCTCTCAAGAGAATTTATTGTTTCATGTTTTTCTATGTTAACTTTTGAAATATATTTTCTTCTCACTTCTACACTTGCTTTGGTTTATGAAGTTCTGGGAAAATGTCAAAAATTTGAACTCTCACTTGAGTATTACTCTTTAAATTACGCTAAGAAAATTATCTCAGTATTGAAGTTTTAATGTTGTATCCTGTTTGCTAATATCTTAAAATTTATAGATGGAATATTTTTATCTCAAAATTCATATTCTTTGCCTACATCTTAAGAACAGTGGTTGATAAAATACAATGATCATATAACGAATGCTATCTTTGTCAATTTTTACAACAAAAAAATGCATGAAGAACTGACCTCTGATATGGGATAAAGAAATCATGTCTTCAATCAACTGCATAAATTTAATTCATAAGTTATTAAGTCCAAGATATTTAAAATTATAACCAGATATATAAATTATTATCAGAAAGTGTGATTTTACTTTTTAAACGAAGAATTAGGTTTAAAACATGGTTTTTAGGTTTAGCTTTATTTGATTATGGCAACGCATTCGAGAGCTATCTTCTTAAAGGGAGGTATGCCTTCATGGAGGACTTTCTACAGGGAAACTGTCACATATACATGGGGAAAATGTCCATGCAGCTAGCCCATTCGCCGGAATTCAAATCCTGAACTGAATTACCAGTTTTCAGCGATTTTACTGCTTGGATGCTAATGGGTCATTTACAACATGGAATGATGTGGTTTGGTTTAGGTTTATTTGGTTATGACAAAATGTTTGAGGGCTATCTGCCTTGGGGAAGAGATGCCCTAAGGGAAACTCGTTTGTATATACATTACACACGGGGAAAACCACGAAAATGGCCATGCAGCCAACCTCCTATAGCAATTAACAACTGCCTAAATTTTATCAGTAAATTATTATACAAGCATTACTGATAGTATTTATTGTAAGTACTGACATTATACTTATTAGTAGAATAAAACTTTAATCTATCATTTTTCAAGGAAATGGGAGGGGGAAAAAGGTTTAATCAGGTTAAAAAAAAAAAAAAAAAAAAAAGGTTGAGTGCTGGCCTTTGTTTCGTGGCTGAATTTTGCCTCAAATGAAAAGTTCTGATTTTCAAGACTGTTTTCATGGTCATTACTTCTGCTTTCCATGTAGATAAATGCTTTCAGTGTTTGTAATGCCCTGTAAGTTTCTGCAAAATTCGAATCCTCTTGTTCATTTTGATCTTCATCTTCTTTAAAGACCGAAATTGGAAACTAACTTCAAAAACCCTTAAACTTAACAAAAGCAAACTTTAAGCAAGAAAATAACATGTAGAAATGGCGTTGCGCAGAGTTATTTTATTACTGTGTTGCCATATTTGGAATCCAAACAAAAGGCAATGAGTTTTGCCAGAAGGTCCCTTTACATCTGAGTTAAGTGTATGTAACAGTGTAAAATGGTAAGATATTTTAGATTTGAACCTCCCATTCTGATCACTAGTATGGCAGCAGTTCTCGTGTGATTGCCCAGGGAGGAAAATAAAGTCTGCGCTTTGACCAGTTCATTGTCTCGCCTTTCTGTACTTTGTGAAAAACAACAGCAGATACCAGTGACTTCACTTTAAAAAGAGCACTTAGTGACAAGTGTGTAGGTCCATGAACAGAAGCACAACAATGAAAATATCACACAGATGAACAACTCGAGAAAGAGTCACCAAGTCGTCAGACTTTGATCATATGGGAGAAGACAGCTTTTCTCCTGGGTAGTATTTTGGATGTCCCCTCCCCGTTCTAGTAGTCAGTCAACCCGAAGGGAAATATGTTGAAATTAGTGTGTCGGTGATGCATTTGCCCTGCAAGTCGACCAAAAAGCATGCAACAGAATGTGGAATTAAAAGAAGCACAATGTAACTGCACATGAAAATGGACTTAGGCTTGCAAGCATTACAGGCAATGGCCATCAATGAACTAATGGACGATGACTTAAACCACCGACAGGATGCATGCAAGATCTTGTTGAATGCCTTCCCCACCATTCCAGCTTAGAAGTGCATTCTTTTCTCTGGTGAATTTGCTATTTATCAGATGAGACATCTTCATATAGACATAAGAAAACCCATATTTGTACCAAGAAATTGAGACCAATTCTCCGCATGTCATGTTTTTGAGCACGGATGATGGAAGATCACACTTATGTACTTCTTTCAGGGTCGTGACTCAGGTTACTTATAGGAAGATGTTAAATGACTAGCTTCTTTCACAGCTGCAGAATTTGGGCATTCTTGACACAGTTGTTTACCAACACAATGAAGCTCTCGCCCTCTTCATACTTGCTCTTTGTGAATGCCTGAATGAACTGTTCCTTGGCTGGTGGATTGGACATGAGTAGTCCCTTTATCCCTGGCCATAGTCTGGACCTCATGATATCGACAATGCCTTGTGGGGGATCATTAGATCTTACCTCAGGAAGAAGTGCATAGACAATGATACTCTATGGGCAAATGTGTTTGAAGTCTCCTAGCATGTGACACTGCAGCTGTTAAAGCGGATGAATAAGAGGAAGTTAAGGTGTATCAAACTGTGCAGGGATAATGGTGCTGCATATATGGATGCTTTGGACAAATAACTGTGAGTTAAATTGCAGTGAAATTATTGAATATGTAAAGGGACTTTTTGTCCACCCTGTACTTCATTTCAAATCTCTCCTCTCCAAACAAACAATCTACACCAGAAATACTGCAGTGGCAATATGATTTACAGGTGATGAATGTGATAAAATATAGCTCGAGAAACAACAAATGTGGGAATAAATAACATTAAATTCAGGAACAGAAATGGCAAAAAGATACATACGGTTGACAGATAAGATTCTGTTGTACTAAACATGGAATTCAACTGTAATCAAACTGACCCATTCTATACATGTTATAAATCATGAAGGCACAAATTATTCTGTAATTTTTTAGCACCAATAGATAAATATATTATTCTTTCTTGTTACTTCTACTACTTGCATTTCTGTAATTGCCATAATTCCATACCAACTATAAAATACATTACATTTTCCTACTATCCCTGCTACTACCATTGAATAACTACCGTTACAAACAAAGTTGCTGAACAAAATGTTTGTCGTAGTGAAAGTACAAATTGTAGAAACTCATTTTTCTAAATTTTTTTCACTTATTTTTAAAATTAAGATTATAAAAACTACATGAACATAATACAGCCATGTTCTCAGTAGTCAATAAATCCATTTTATAATGCAAATTACCTGAATTTGAATGTGTAATCACTCGAAATCTGTAATAGGATGGCTCTTTCTTCAACATTTCAATCTCAGGGTTTCTTCTAAGTGCTGTAACTAATCTGTGTTTTGCTCTTGTAATTCTTTTAGGATCGTCGGATTTCCAGAGTCGCTTTTTTAGAGACCATGCCTAAAATAAATTCATAATTGTTATTAAACCTTGCATTATTTGATTGAGTTTCTTAGTCTGACATGCACGTATCATAAATTAAGTAACCTTATTTTAGAAATATTTATTCTATAAAAATTATATGAATAATCTAATATTACTATTTCTCCATTTTTTAGTTTTAACTGATGTTAGAAACATCTGTGGTTCTGATCTTTCCTTTTTCATGTTATGTTATGCAGCTTTACGCTATCATAGCAGCTACCAATCATACTGATCAACAAGCTGCCAAGCCAGGATTCAAGCCATGGATCTCCCGACTAGCAGCCAGGCATGCTACCAATTACACCACTAGAGCACAATGGGGGGAACAATAATTCTTTTTTCATTATTCAAAATATGTGCCTGCATAACACTGTTTACATAAATTGTATGTTACAAGGTATTTTCTGCCTTCTTCCAGCATGCCTTTGTGATGGTTAGTACAGTCAATGCATATTCGTGAGGTCCCGGCGAGGGCATTCCAAATTGTCCTCATTTCCTACTTCTAAAAAACTTAATAATTGTACAGTGGCGCCCGAACTAAAAGGTGGATGATGATTCTTTGCCATCAGGATTTACCGATTATGTCCCCTATGCTCCAGTTACCCTTTAAAAAGAGGAGTATATAAGGTATTTTCTCCCTCCTTCCAGCATACCTTCGTGGTGTAATGGTTAGCACACTCGGTGCATATTCGAGAGGTCCCAGCGAGGGCACTGCATATTTTCCCCGTTTTCTACTTTAATGACTCTACAATGTGAATGTGAAATACATGTGTTTCATCTGCTTTTTTTAGCTCAGTTAACTTAACTATGTAGACCTTTATTTGTACCTGCCAAAGCACCATGGAAAAGTCCTCTGCCTTAAAGCATCATTTCCCAATCTGTGGATCTCAATTTCTCAACCAAAAGTTGCAAATTACACATGGCAATCGTCTGTTATCTTTTTCTCCCATGACTGACATTTAATAAAATATATTACCAATTACCCTACCTGTGAACTTCCTACTTAGCAACAAAAGAAAGATTTGATTCAAAGAACTATGATGCTTCTGGCCATCATTCGCTTCACATCTGGTGCCACTCAATTCATTGCCAGAGAATATGGATACAGTACATTTGTGCTTTAAAAATTATAATTGTTTGCTTCTATATATCTGTGTGGAAAGGGTCCTCACCACTAAATCATATAAAAACAAAGAACTGAAATTGACTTGGTGCAAGTGCCAACCACGGACTTAAGCTCAGTTCATCCAAACACAGAACAGCAGTGCAAGAATCCATATCCTCATCCATCTCATTAATGTGAATACCAACATTTATTTAATTTTTACTTAATAAGAAAAAGATGATTAAAAAAGAGTATAAATTTTCTTCTATTAACTTGATTTATTGATATTAATATGGAATTATAATTGCTTATATTATAAAAATATAAGTATACTAGTAGTAACATATGCTCGAAAACTTTGTTCGTAGGAAACAAAAGTAAAATTATCAGCAGAATATTCTAATTTACACAAATGGTCCCCACGTGAAACAAACTGAGAAACACTGCCTTAAAGGGTAAGTGGCTTGAAGTTTGATACAGTAATACTGGATTTGCACACATTAATAAAGATTATTCCACAGAATTTAAGAAAGTGTTTTCCAAGCTAACATAGCTGATAAAGTAATCTGAGATGGAGGATTTTTCAAGTATACGCTTTCCAAGCTAAAATAGAATGTTAGAGATACATAATAATATATATAATAATAACAAAATATAAATAATATATAAAGTATAAAATTTAAATATGTCCATGTAATTTTATTACTGCTGGTAGTATCTGCGTCGTGCAGAAAATTAGTTTTCTCGAATCTTTCAGATAGCGCGAAAAATTAATTGGAAAATTCGCCGAATGTCGTTAAACCTCCTTAACTGCCTACTTTTCAGTTTCTAATTCACCTATTTTTACGATTACAAAGCTGTTACACTCAGAATTAAAAGATCTACAACTAAACGCTTAAATATAAGAATGTGGCCACAGATTAGACTAAATAAAACTAAATCATAGGATTATTATTTCTTAAAATAAATAATGCAATATAAAATACTAAAACAATGCAGAAAATCAAAAATACAATCAAAGATGATTGAAATATTTACACTATATTATTTAATTTAAACAATTGTAAAAATATGTAACTATTTTATTTTTAAACTCTTATTCTTGGGGGGGTTTTTTTTTTTTTTTTTTTTAATCTTTCTTCGTCTGACTGTAAATCAGGAGTGTCTTTTTAAACAAGCCAAATAATGATTTTAAAGTACAATTATATTAACTTGTTTAAAGAATAATTTTTATAAAAAATAAATATGTAAAATTTGAAAAATAAAAATATAAATTACTTACATAAATATTTAAAGGCATATTTTTTAAATCATAGCATATAATTTTGGTTTTAATTAAACTATATCTAAAATAGACTTTCCAAAAAAATTAGCATTATTTAATATTTGTAAATGAGCTATTAATGAAGAGAAGTTGTATCACTGCACACTCGATTGTTGCCGTTCTAAAAATACCTGCTGCTGAAGATAGTACGCTCATTAAAAAATGGAAATCAACAAATAATAATATCGTACTCCAAATAAACTAAGCAATGACTGAAACAAAGTTTCATTTCGTGCAGATCAATATTTTGCAATATATATAAAGATGTCGCACTTCATTACAAATATGATACTGCTCAGAAAAACCTTTTATTTAAAATACTATACAATTCAAACATTTAATTTGAAATAACACGCAATTAACGCTATTAGGCATAGCCAAGTTTCACAAAGTTCTTAAAACTGATGCCTTTAAAATGTTACTAAAAAGTAACATTTTATTTCCAAACTGTATATGAGAGCTAACTTCAGTGCTCACTACAGCCATAGCTAGGTTATTTGTTTAATTAAAGCTCTAATTGCTTTATTGCAAAGATTTGCAAAACACAATGAATCTGTACGGCGGCGAACCATGGTTCAAGGTTATTTTATCTTCTTTGGAGATTGTGGTATTAATGTCTTCTGTGTTCTTAGAAATACTGATCATTTTCCAACATGATCGAACACTATAATTATTTTATTTTTTCAAATAATAAGAGAAAAGCTTTGAAACAGAATAATAAAGAATAATTTTTCCTTGAATACATATTTTCTTAGCTTCTTCTCTGTACTAAATAAATTGAAAGTATTAAATAGTAAATTTAAAAGAACGTTTTATGCTGAAATGATTTTGATTTTTCCCATGTGTAACGTGAATTCAAATCAATTTCTGATAAAACGTTCTTTACGAAGGCATCTCTTCGCTTAGGCAGGCAACACTGGAATTTAAATAACCTAATCTAACCCTTACTTCGTTAAACACGTAAAACGTGTTTCGAACTAATCGTAAAGCAAAACTATTCCCCTTAATTGCTCGAAACAGCGTTCTATCTATTGATAATAAGTTACTCATTTACAAATCCATTTTGCGTCTCATGCTCTGTTATGCCTGTCCGGTTTGGGCTTATTCACGTAAATCCGTTTGGAAAAAAACTGCAAACTACCCAAAATTGTCTTTTGGAAGACATATTGTTAATGCACACTGATACATTCGTAACAACCGCATCCATGAAGAGCTTAAAATAGACCAACTTCGAACAGTTTGCTGTAAACTAGCACGTAACTTTTACGAAAGCCAACGTAGCATTCAGAATCCTCTCATTAAAATATGCAACTATGATGTAAATGATCCGGTTAATATTAAACGTCCTATGGCTACTTTAAATACCAATATTGTATGAGTAATTTGTCTGTAATTCTCTTTATATGTTTAAATATTGCATCTTAATACCAGTGTTATAATGTTACCTCATTTTTTGTTCACCTTGTTTATTTATTGTACAATTATTTTTCAACATTCACCGAAGGATTCGCACTTATTCACCTTATTAACATTACTAATTTTCTCTGTGTTATATTATGTATGTCTTATGTGTTAGTCGCTAGTTCGCACTGTTCTCTGCTAGATGCGCATTATTCGAAGTCTATCTGCCACTGTTTCAGTACATGTTAATAGCCATATAACTTACTAACATTGCTAATTTATCCATTGATAAAAAGTTTAATATATATATATGTGAACTATTAACATATATATATTAATATATATATATATATATATATATGTGTGTGTGAATTAGAAATATGAAGTGATCATATTTCTAATTTAAATTATTAAATTGACATAATTAGGGAACACCCAATTTGGTTCGATAGGGGTAGGGCTTTCGGCCCAGGTACCCGGGTGCAAGCACTCTCGTGAAACGAGTGTTCCGACCAAAGGTGCTATACGGGAATACACTAATCTAATAGAAGAATGGGGTTGCGCATCTAACTGAATTTTACGACGAATCTAAATGCCACACCTAATGTGCGGCTCAGAGGTATTTCTGTCTAAATCAACATTCAATCTAGTTTTAAAAGGGATTTATTAAAATACCAAACAAATTAATCTAATCTACATCTCATCGACAGCGTTCAAGCTGCACCAAACAAATCGAAAGTCAAGTTCTGACTGTTGCCATTCCGAGGCACAGAAAAGTTTCTCTTCAAACCGGAACAGGTACCACACGGAAGAAAGGGATGCCTTTGTGAAGGACTTTCTAAGGAAAACTGGCTCGTATTAACACGCTACACAAGGGATAAATCACAAAGCCGCCTATGCAGCCAGCCTGTTCGCGAGATTCGAACCTCGAACCGAACTACTAGTGTTCAAGGATGCTCGGCCGCTGGTGGGTTCAAAGCTCCCTTTGACCAATGTATTATCATCGCCATTCACTGTTCAAAACTGTTACAAGGTCTTCAACAGCGAAGCAGAGTTTTTTATTAAAAGGGAAAGAAAATAACCTGGAAGCTGAAATCCTGAATAATTAGGATAGTTTTATAACTTCAAGAAAAAAATTTTCTACAAAGTTAGAGTTATAAAATTTTTTTCTTACTTCTATAAGGCATTTAGGCCTTATAAGGGTTCAGAGTTAGTCATCCCATTTTTACCTTCTATAGGAACATTTAATAGAAGAAGGCATTCATTCTGATAGGAAGATATTTTTAAGAAACATTATCAGTCACAAAAGGAGGAGGAACCTCAACTGGTAATAACAGTTCTTCAATAATTGAATTTCTGAGTAGACTTTGAAGAACAACTGTAAAGGTCGTGAAAAAGATAAGACCATGGAAAAGCCTTTTTTTTTTTTTTTTTTT
>KK115251.1:624418-671050 GCA_000611955.2 Stegodyphus mimosarum | reverse complement strand
GAGGGGATAGAGAGCAAATATAGAAAAAGTTTCTGATAAACTATTGTGTTGAAATTGAATTTACTTCACATTGTTACAATATAAAGAAAAGAAAGAATGCCAACAGATTATATTTTCAAGGCTACAAATAATACAGATCAATAAATTCCATAACTGGTATTACGGTTCTTTCTTGCCATCTAGGCAAATGTTTAATGATAATAATGAGCACGAATCGGAGAAAATGACATTTTAGCAATTTCAAAGATTTGGTTGATTGGTTTTAATTAAAGAAAAGCATACGAGATTATCGCTGCAAAAAGAATGTCTTCGTGGAGAAATTTTTAAAAGAAATTGCATCGGATTCAAGTTACTTACGGAAAAAACAAGAAAATCCTATGCAACTACCCAGTTCAATAACCATAAATATAGCTTAATATGAACTTCCAATGTTTCGCTGCTTTAGCCACTTAGCTACTGGCGGCCTCAATTTCGTCTCAAAATAAATGCATGTATAAACATAATACCAAAATTTAAAAAAAAACTGAAAGGTTTCAGATTTTAACGATCACCCAAAAAGGTTTGTTAAGGTTTTTTACGCTCTCCCTGAACTCCCAGTCTCCTATTAAACTCAGTCCTACTAACCATTTTCTTCCTTTTTTAGCTTTATTATTAAGCATAATTTTCTTCACACTTATGCAATATACAATTCAACAGCAAAATTACAAAAATTTTAAAAGCAGTATATGTTTAGAATTCTAGATGCAGCGTTAAGTGTAGGCATACATTTTTCTTTTTTTACCCGGAGTCTTTTCTCAATTCATCACATCAATCCTCATTTTTTTTTATTAAGATGACTTTACAAAACTTTTTTTTTTCTTTTTTTATTATGAACGGTTTTTCTGTTGACTTTATTTATTAAATATCATGGTGTTGGCGAACGCCATATAAAATTTAAATCAAAGACAAATCACAACATATTTTAAAAACAGCATACCTTTAGAATTTCCGATAGACAGCCTCGCTCGCACACTGGAGATAAAAGATTTTTTTTCCGTACATTGTTGCCACTGGTCGCTATGAATTCGTTGGGCTGTTAATCAAAAATTCGCTTAGAGTTTTGTAAAATATGAAATATATAATAATTCATGCTTCTAGGTGGTTCGGGTGGAGGACTACGTTATTAAAAAGTGATGGCTGTAAGTACAGTTGTTTTTTCACAGTGCGAGAAGCATGTAAACATCCATGCAGAATCTTCATTATTTAATTTCTTTAAGTATACTATTTGGTGGCACTAATTTTAAACGTGATATGCTGTTCATAGTCATTCAACGCGAAATACTGTTTCGAGACTAATATCTCAAAACAGCTTCGAATAGCAGTATTAACAATTCCCTTAAGCTAAATGAGAATTTAGATGCTGTATAGGAACCTCTTAAAGATTTGATTTAATGAATATTAAAAGTCATGGAAATGTTATTTCAAAAAGTTACTCTCAAGCCGCAAGTGGCAATAAAACTAATGATGTTAACATTAGTAACAACAGTACTTTCATGGGTTTCTTCCAAGCCATGAAAGAGTCAACTTTCAAAGTTAACCATACTAATTAACAAAAATATTAAAAAACTCCGTGACGCTCTGTCACCAATAGATAATTTTTTTTCCCTTATTTTTGACAAAGCAAGCAGTTTAATGCAAAATTATAATGGGAAGTAGTATTTTATACTGTTAAAATTTCTCTTGCTGTTGTTGAAAGTATTAACTTAAAGTTAGGTACTTATTCTTAAATTTTATTTACTTGTACCCACTTAACCCTTCTCCACTTTTTGGTATCCCTTCTAAATCGTGTGTCAATGAAAATAGCTGCCTCCCCCCCTACCTGCATGTGACCAAACTCACACTTATTCCAGCCAACCAGCTTTCATCTGGACCAAAAGCCCCCGCACCCGCTCTACCAACATGAAAGCTTCTTGCCCCTTTTCGTTATTAGTTCAAAAACGAATTATTCTGTCAAACAAACTAAGTTCGAAAACGAACTATTACTTAGACGGGGATAGGGCTTCTTGTCCAAACGCCCGTAGAAAAGATTGTTTACAGATATAAATAATATCTCATTCGCTACTTAGGTTCATTTTGAGCTAAACAAATAATTAAAAAAAAAAGTTTCTGATTTTATGTAATATCCAACGAGGCCTTTTTTTTAACGTTTTGTGTGTGTTACTTTTATTTCTAAATATCATGTTCTGTGCACTTAAACCATAAAATTCGATTCAACCCAGTATCTCAAAATAATAAGAGCATATCTTTAGAATTTCCAACACACAGATGGAGATAAAAATGTTTCCCCCCCCCGTACAGTGTTGCCATTGCTGACTTTCAAATCGTTGAGTTTGTTGATCAAAAATTCGTTAAAGTTTTACAGAAAATAAAATAGATAATAAAACAAATTCCAAATTCGGGCTTCCAGATAACCATACTCGAGTGTAAGACTGTCTTATTCAAAATTTAATGTCTCTAGATACCGTTGTTTTATCACAGTGCGAGAAACATATACATTTATGCAGATTCTTCGTTATTTAATTTCTTTAAATATCACGCATAGCTCTAGTATTTGGTGACAACAAATTGAAAAGTGATACGTCATTTATAGTGATTCGATGCAAAATGTTGTGCAGCAAAAATACGACTGAATGGCTATGCGCAGAACAGAAATTTTGTACGAAATTGGTGAATTTCTAATACCATTCCTGAGGCATAATCAATTATCAGCTACTTATTCTACTTGGCTATGGTAAAAGATCCGTAAAAGAAAATGCATTTAATTGAAAAATGAGATTTCCGTAATTTGATTTGAAGATGTTTTATTTTTCTTCACACTAAATACAACCAAATTGTAATATAACAACAGAAGAAGCTATAACTGAATCTTGGAAAATACACTGGTGTGCAAAAATTAAGGACGAGACGGTTTTTTCAATATAACTTTGTACAAAAGCTTTCCAAATCAACATATTTAATACCGTAAGATCCCCAATACGTAAGGACATGAGTAATGTAAGCAACACTTACTAAAAAAGAAATCAGAGGGATAAAAAGAAGCTTTATTGAAAAAGTAGCATGGAGCGCAATGCGACTGAAGGCCGAAACATCCCTGTGATGGGTGTCCAGCAAGAAACATCCGGTCTTTAATAGGGGATATGATCTCCCCTGACTGCTAGGCAGGTTTCACAGCGTCTGCCCATGCTGAGAATGAGGGTGTCAATGAGTTGTTGAGGCATTGCTGCCCATTCGTCTTGCAGCGCCAATCGAAGCTCCGGAATCGTTACTGGTGGTAAGGTACGAGCTGCCAAGCGTCTGCCTAGAAAATCCCATACATGCTCGATGGGATTGAGATCCGGAGATCGTGCCGGCCAATCCATACGTTCAATATCCTCACTCTCTAAGAGCTGTTCGGCAGCTACTGTGAGATAACATGGTGCATTGTCGTCCATGAAAAGGAACTGCGGACCCATAGCGCCTCTAAAAAGACGCACATATGGAAGAAGAATCTCGTTACAATAACGGGTCCCGTTGACTGAACCTGCGTCGAAGATGTGAAGGTCTGTACGACTACCAAGCATGATGCTTCCCCAAACGAGAACACCGCCACCTCCATACCTGTCCCTTTCAATGATGTTCGAGGGATGATTGCGGCTTCCCCGCTCTCTCCAGATGAGTATGCGATGAGAATCGCTACTCAGACTGAATCTGCTCTCATCTGTAAGGAGTACTCGTCCCCATTCATTGTCTCTCCAATTCCGGTGTTCCCGGCACCACAGAGAACGCCTTCTCCGATGGGCAGGCGTTAGAGGTACACACCGTACAGGGGGGGGGGTGCAATCTCTTTACCAGAAATACTGATCTTACACCGACAACATGCTTTATACTACTCAGACACTCCCCCATTACGTCTACCTGCATATCTGCGCATGTGCTACCTACATCACCTTACTTAATCTCCTGATTGGTCTTTTTGTCCGCTCTGCCTCTTCGTTCAGCTGATATGCTAATTTTTCGACTTCGTCCTTAATTTTTGCACACCAGTGTATGTAGAGACATTAGGTTATTTGGAAACAGGAGAAGTAAAAAATGAGTAACGCCTTCGCCGGGAATCGAACCACGGACTTCACGGTTACGCCTCGAGCGTGCTGACCACTACACCACGAAGGCATGCGAAGAAGGCGGGAGAAATACCTTATAAATACACTACGAAATTCAAATGCATTTTCCCCGGTATAGGCATTTCTAGAAAAGTAACTGTGAGTAAATTATTGGTAAATAGATACGAAACAATTCTTCAATCAAGAACGATGGATGGAATGCTACTTCTTTGGATTCATAGATATGAAGAGCCCCTTTTTTTAATTTTCTCAAGGGAAAATTCGAGCACTTTTCATTCTAATGAACAGTTATGTTAATTGAGCCAAGAAAACAAGAACAAATGTTGAAGGATTTATACGCTATTTAATGCTAAATTTATTTCAAATATTAACAACAAATCTTCTCATTGTAAGTTTAATATTTATGGTATACTTAATTCAGCATTGATTATTTTTACATGGCATAGACTTTGAAAAGAGGGAGAACATTTCATAAGTTCAAAACTTCAGAAATACCTTATACACTGCAATGCAATCTTCACTCCATTTATCACTGCTTTGATGAATTCTGGATATCTTGAAATATCCCTTCCTTTTATCTTCCCATTGCAGATGGTGACCGTAAGTGGCGTTTTCCAAATTAGGCAGAATGAAGTCTGGAATTAGTTTAAAGGTAGGTCGCATTGAGTTGCTTGTTGACATTCAGTCGGAATCTAAAATAGTTAAATTTATTAAAACAGTTTTCTCTATTATTCATAGGCATTAACGTACACCTTGCAAAAAACAAAATGGAGACAGTTCTACTTATTGGATTGAGTTAAATCTACTCCCATTACACATGACCGATTTAACTTGCGTATTCCACATCTGGAAAGCGCGACTTAGGATGTATATTATATTTATATATAGCATTATTCTAACATAAGTATTTTGACACAAAAGCGGTTTTTTTCTGAAATAATCAAGCAATATGTTTTCCACATTTCGATTTTACGACTCAAATTATGCCTTGATATCAAATATTGTAACTTTTGGTGAGACATCTATCAGAAAATTTTAAATTTATCTTGGCGCATTTTTCAGTTTTTTTCGTTGTGCACGACATGAAAAAAAAATGCATCGCTTACCCTTTTAAATAACTTTAACAAAGTGCATACATTTGGCGTTATTATCGCTTATAACAAAAATGCCAAATTTCAAAACCCGCCAATATATAAATTCACGAATACCGTAGGAAATTTTGAATAAAAAAACTCTCATTTGTTGCAGGTATGCTCATAAATACATCTACTTTAAGATGATGGTAAAAATTTTATAGACCATAATTTGAAATGTTTTCGAAAAGTTTATAAAAATTATTTAAAAATACAAATTATATAGCATAAAATCATAGAAACATAAATCATAGAAAATGGGCCAGTTTTGTTTGGAATGAACCTAAATTTCGAAATTTGAAAGGAAGAATCAAAGTACACCACATGACTTCCTTGTAAGGAATAAATACTAAATTATGCGCATTTTTTGTTCAATTCATTTAAACATAATGGATTGAGTTAAATCTACTTCGTCGATAGCGCATAAACCAGATTAGAATAAATGCACTCTTTAAATTTCGCTACATTTGTTTACCATGGCTACACTCTGGCGCTAGGTTCACTTAACAGCGTTACATCTCATTCATTTTAAAACTCAAAATGCACAAAAATTATATTATCTGAAGAGTTAGCTAATCGTTGCCACATGTTCTATTCAAACACTATAATATATCTAAAACGATGTATTAAAAGAAATTAAACAAACAAAACAAAACCGAAAAGGAAAAAAAAAAAAAACAGTTTTTCACAGACGATTCAGTATTTCCCATTCAATTACTTCAGTTCTCACTTCGCGACAAGGCAAAAATGCACAAAAACTCAAAATATCTATACTAAAAATTACGAAGTAAATCTTAAACACTTATTTCCTCGAATAAAATTCCAGAATAGATTAAGCATGATTAAATTCGCAATAATAAAAGAAAACGTTATCTTTGTTGTTGCGAAGCTTAGTTTCTCTAGATTGGCAACAAATCTACTATTGTGCTAAATTTCAAATGTAAACAAATATGGCTGCCAAGGTAAAAATAATTAGGCTTAGCCTCACTTAAACAACATTTAAATTGCTGATAATTCTACAAATACTGCACGCAGATTAACTAAAGGCAAAAAACCTTAACCGGAAGATTAAGAACAACACAATTCAATCATTTTTAAAGCAAAAAAATGCGCACTTTACCAACATATAAGAATAAAAAAACTGAGCAGGGGGGAAAAAAACCACGAAAAAGGGGGAAAAACCAGGAAGGAGAGAAAAAACACGAGCTCAATAAGCCGAGTAACTGAATAGGTATATATATATATATATATATATTTCTATACATTTGGTGTGGTCAATAGCAACCAAAAAGGGAGGTGCACATCTGCATGTTATAGCAGCCCTATATACAAAATTTCAATGTTCTGAGGCTACTCGTTTTTGTGTTATTCGAGATACGTACGTACGCACGCACAGACACCATAAAAAAAACTCTTGTGAATCCATTTTAAATCAGTTTTTATAATTAGTTTGGGGAAATAAGAGTCTTTTATTCTACCCTAACGTACAGATTTCACTCAAAAACATCGTTAAATTGCATTCGATAGCGGTCAAAATGGATATTTTCGTTGAAATATGGTACATGGAATTTTTCGTGATTACAATACTTTCTTTACTTCGTACAAGGAACCAAAAAAATCCGATATTGTGTCAAAATACCTATGTTAGAACGGTGCTATATTTAAATCTAATGTATATCCGAAGTCGCGCTTTCGAGACATGGAAAACGCAAGTTAAATGTCGACCGAACTGCTTACGTCCAGATGGAACGCATAGTAAATAAACGATTGTTTTTATTTCTCAGAAGTACAATCAATAAACAACATCATGTAGTGTTTCCTGTTTTGTAATGCTTCTAAAACGAAAAATTGGGCAGATTGCAATTGATATTTACACCTAAGTAATGAAGCAACGTAAAAACTCGAACTGTTTACGTCCAGATAACAGAACATCAACCATATACATATTTATCTTCTTTTAAAATTATGCCAAAATCATAATTGCACCAAATTCTCTTCTGGGCATGCGCAGTGTGCGTAATTCGTTTAACATTGTTCAACTGAATGTGCGGTCTGCCATTACGTCGCCGGGGCAGCACAAAGAACTAGTGGAATAAGTGTAAGATATAAAGTTCTTTTCACTTTAAAGCTGAGTTTTGATTTCCTGCCGATAAGATTATATAAAGCCATAAATGCTCTGTTAGCACTATTAAGTTTGTCTGTTATGTGATCTTTAAGCGTTAGTCTGCTGTCAATAGTAACCCCAAGATACTTGTAAGAATCCGAAACAGGGATAACTTCATTTTCAATATAAATATCTGTATTAATACGCGTGTATCTTCTGATTCTTTTAAAATACATTGAACAGATTTCAATACATAAAATTTGTGAAGTGAACACTAGTTAAAATGAAAAGTAATATTTTCCTAGCACTTAAAACGATTTCCAATCTTCCTCTACAGTAGATAAAAGTTAACATCACGGTTGAAAAATGGAACATCATAGTCATTTATCACCATATGTCTATCCAACATATGAGTCAATGTTCATGGCCCTACGCATGTGGCGTAGATAACACTGAATCCTTTTACCTGGATTCTTTTTTCAATAAAAGAAAAAAAAAAAAAAAATTCCACGTGCACCACAAAGTATCTGGATTCTTATCAGCACATTTTTATATCGCTAGTTTGGATTCCTCGAATTTAAACTATCTGATAGTTGATAAATATCCTATGAGTTTTACTGATTACGTTTACTGGTGACAGCTCTTTTTATGAAAATAATATATAAAAAAATAAAAATAGCTCCTGCTGCTAATAACGTACTATACAGTTTACTATTTTCAGTTATTCAGCGATTTATCCGATAGATGGCAAATATATGGCCGCATTCGGTGGTTTATTCATTTCACTGAAAACAACATTTAAAAAGAGAAAAAGAAAATCTGAATAAGATTTTCAATTACGCTCCAAAAGGGCGGGTTTTTATTTATTTATTTATTTTAGTTTTGTGTGTTATCTTTATTTATTAAAATATCATGTTCTTCGCACTTAAACCACATAAAATTCAATTCAATTCAACAGCAATATCATAAAATATTTTTAAATAGCAAAACAGCGTATCTTTAGAATTTCCAACACACAGTCTCGCGCGCTGGTGATAAATATATTTTTTCCCGTACAGTGTTGTTAATGCTCGCTTTGAAATCGTTGAGTTTGTTAATAAAAAATTCGTTAAAGTTTTATAAAATCTGATATAGTAATAAAACAAATTCAAAATTCGGGCTTCCAAGTGCCCATGCTCGGTTGGAGGACTACGTTTTTCAAAACTGGATGCCTTTATATATCGTTGTTTTTTCACAAGGCGGGAATTCATTCATGCAGATTCTTCATTATTTAGTTCCTTTACATATAATGCATGGCGATAATGTTTGGTAGCAACAGTTTGAAACCAACGCATAAAGTGAAACGACGCAAAATGCCGTTTTGAGACTAATAACCGTTTCGATCTAAAGCCCTTTTGGGCTAAAAAAAAAAATTAAGATTAGTGGCTATGAGACAGATTCAGAAACGAGCACGAGCATGGGCGCCATTAATAAGTAAATGGGAAATTTAATAACTAAACAGAAAGTTAATAACTTAAAAACTAAACAGCAAGTTAATAAGTTAATAGCTAAACAGAAAATTAACAAGTTAATAAATAAACAGAAAGTTAATAACTAAAAAGCAAATTAGTAAGTTAATAAACAAACAGCAAGTTAATAACTAAAAAGCAGATGTAGTTACAAAATACAGTTCGATAGTTTGAAATCAAAGCAGGGGTTTAAAGGTGATTTCATAAAGAAATATAACAAGTGGAATACTGGACACCTGAAAATAATAAACCGTAATTTAACTGGCACATATTTGCACATAAATATGTGCAAATATGTATAAATATGTTCAAATTGTTGCCATCAAATATCATCGTCCTGTATTATATTTAAAGAAAATGAATAATGAAGAATCTGGATGAACGTATGTATGTTTCTCGCAGTGTGAAAAAGCAACGGTACCTAGAGACATCCAGTTTTGAATAACATAGTGCTCCACACAAACATGGATACCTGGATGCCCAAATTTGGAATTTCGAATTTGTTTTATTATCTATTTCATATTTTGCAAAATTTTAACGCATTTTTGATTCACCAACTCAATGGTTTCAAAGCGAGCAGTGGCAACACTGTACGGAATAAAACATTTTTATTTTCAGCGCGCGAGATCATCTGTCAAAAATTCTGACGATATGCAGTTTTTAAATATTTTGTGATTTTGCCGTTGAATCGAATTTTATGTGGCGTAAGCTTTAAAAACGTGATATTTAATAAATAATGTAAACACGCGAAACGTTAATAATAAAAAGACAAAAAAAAAAAGTTTTGTAAAGCTATCTTAGCAAGAAAACTGAACATTAATAATACGATAAACCGAGAAAAGACTGAAAAAAAAAAAACAGAAGAATGTTTGCCCAAGTTAATGCCGCATCAGGAATTCTAAACATATACTGCTATGCTGCTTTTAACATTTTTGCAATTTTTTTGCTATTTTTGTAATTTTTGCAAAAAAAGGTTTAATAGGGAATGAATATAACAACAGACTAGTAGACTGCGAGCTCAGCGAGAGCGTAAATAACATTAACGAAAATTTTTTTGCAACCGTTAAAATCTGAAACCTTTCACATATATCTATAAACAACATAAACAGATGTAAAGAAGACTATTAAAAGTCCTGCGCCTAGACTGCAATGATTTAATTAAACATAATCATAATTAAATGGGAATACTACTATTATAAATCCTATATTTCAAAGTAAAATAAGCCAATAAAGTAAAGAATTATAATTTGAAGTCTAAATAAATAAATTTCAATTTGCAAATTCGTAATTTTGAAGTAATACTCAAAAGCAATAGAAAAATTAAAAGTTTTGGAGAAAAAAAAATTAATTAAAAAGTTTTAGAATTTTTTTTAAGTGTTTGAAAAGCAGGAGGAAAATCGGCAGACAGAAAAATTGCCGTACAAGCAATGGCTAATAGTAGCGGATATTCATGAAATTGTGAAGCTAATAAATAAAGTTATGATCAAAAAACATGTAAAAATGTGTAAATAAAATATTATAATGCCAGTGTAAAAAAAAAAAAAGGAATACGCGTTATATTACAAAGATATTCAATTAAATACACTGGTTATCATAAATTAAGGAAAAATCACAAAAATCACGATTACTAAAAAAGTTACATGTAGAATTTTATGAAACTTACCCACAATATACAGCACATAGTAAGGTATCAAGTAACATAAAAAGAAATTATCAAGCAATTATGGTAGTATAGAAATGAGCACATGTATAAAATGAACAAATCGAAGGTGTCAGTTTGCTATAGAAGAAGTACCTTTAATATAGAATAGTATCCCCTCTAGAGCAATATAGCACATACAGCGATGTGTGATGCTTTCAATTACGCGGTCTATCAGTTCCACGGGAAGCGAGAGCCATTGCTCTTGCAAAGCAGTTGCAAGCGCGGCCAGGGTCTGAGGGGGCGGATTAAGAGTAACTAGACGTATCCCTAAAGCATTCCAAACGTGCTCTATAGGATTCAAGTCCGGGGATCGAGCTGGCCACTCCATGCGCATTAATAGTTTCTTGTTGAAGATAATCATCTACGATGCCAGCCCTGTGTGATCTTGCGTTGTCCTCCTGTAACACGAAAGCATCACCTATTGCCCCGGCATATGGGCGCACATAAGCATCAAGGATGTCATCTCTAAAACCTGAGCATTCGCGGTTCTCCTTGGAAAGACGTGGAGGTCTGTGCGTCACCCAAAGAGATGCCATCCCAAACACAGACACTGCCTCTTCCGTATGCATTTCTTTCAAGGATGTTTGACGGATGATAACGGGTTCTAGGTTCTCTCCATATCAAATAATGCCTATTATTGCATGCTAGACTAAACCTGAACTCATGCGTAAAGAGAACAGCCCTCCATTGATCAGTTGTCCAGTGGACATGTTGTCAAGCCCACTGCAAATGGTCCCTCCTATGGCGTGACGTAAGCGGCACGCAAATGGCTTGTCGCCTCGCATACAGACTACCTTCGTGAAGGCTTCTACGCACAGTTGACGTTGACACCAAACTTCCGGTGGCTGCAGCAAGGGAGGATCTAAGAAGAGTCGGAGTAGCGGTTCTATTCCTGTGTGCACATAATGTCAAATATCGGTCATGGGCGCTTGCCCTAACAATTGACCGTCCTTGGCTGAACCTCCTATACGCCGAATCTGTGGTTTGAAATTGCCTCCAAAGTCTATGAACCACAGAAGGACTCACATTTAGCCATCTGGTCACTTCTGTTTGACTTTGTTCTGCCTCTAGTCTCACAATGGCTCTCCATCGTAGTTCGTCATGCAAATGATGCCCGGAGGTCATTGTTACGAATTGGCTATCTCAGATTTCTGATGTCACTATCACAGTGATATGTGGGCTTGCTCTCAAACATGGCTTTCATGCTCCTCGCAGATGACGTATTCCGAGTGCAGTGCCACTAATTTGCACATTTCAGTTTTACTCAGCTTCTCTTACTTGGCAACATATTCAAACTTTACATGCTTTGGCTTATTTTTGAGGGAATTATCGCTATTTTTGTGATTTTTCCTTAATTTATGATAACCAGTGAAAAATGCCATATTTAAAAATTTTAATTATGCCAGAATAATTTTAAAAGCCAAAAACTCGTGCTGGTAACAACGGGGCAATGATTCCTATAGAAATTCTGCATTTAATAAGTAAGCATTAATAGTAAATGTCTTCAGACAGCGCTAATAATAATAACTAAACAAGCTCAGTATTTTATTACGAGATGGTTTGTGCCCTTTTACCATGAAGCACAGTATATCAAACAATGTCTCAGTTCAGTAGTTTCAAACTGGTCGGCGAAAAATACATTTTAATTAGGTATTTGTTGCGAAGATTTCAAGATTTTAATTATTTGAAGTACTGACATAAGGAAGTATAAGATCGTCTTATCATCATAATTGTTATTCTAATCCATAAATAAATAATCATCTTCCGTTCCATCTAGACCAGGGGTTCCCAACCCTATGCACGCGGGCACCATGGCGCCCGCCGGTCGTTTAACTTGTGCTCGCCGCTGTGTGATCACAATAAAAATGGTTTAGTTTTCAGTAAAATTCTATGTGAATGTTTTCTCATTTTTAATGAAATAGAAATTGCTTCCGACACAGATACCAACAGAACGCAAGAGTTGGACCCCCGTCCTGGGGCTGCCTTTCGGGGTGAGCTGTCCAAGCTCCTGAGACCCCCTCGCCGACGACGCGGACCCCACAGTCCAGGCCCGGCCCTATGAAAGGCAATGAAATAAGTTGTCGCCGTATCGAAACTATGAGGGCCAAATCCTCGACGACAAGGTCGGTGATCTCCGATCTAGCTCCACCACAGACAAAGGAACAGACACGACAGTACCAGTACGGTCCTTGCCAAGCCTGAAGCAACCTGAGAATAAACTCGGGCTCTAGTCCTGTGAAGACAACTTATATGCCCCCGTGGTTGAGACTGTGTAAGTACAGATTCTAGCCAGTACTTCCCAGGAATTCTACTGAGTCAACCCCCGGGGAGACAGATACCAGCACAAAGCGAAGTGCGAACCGATTTTTTTTACGTGCATGTTAACTCTATCCAACTACAAATTCATCTTGAAACAGTAAATGGTGCTCGCCGTCTAACAGATATTCTAGAATGTGATCTTAGGAGCAAAATAGGTTGGAGACCCCCTGATCTAGACTGTTAGGTGTACTACACTTTTTTAATAAATTTTGCATTATGTCGGGTTAATTCCATTCCATGTTTTTATTATCCATTCACATACCATTTCTAGGCTGCCATGACGCAATTGGTCTTCTTTTCCTTCCTTGCCTTCGACGTTCACTTCAAAATTACGGCTTCAAATGACTACAGAAAGAGAAAAGTGCATTCTTGCCTCAAATAATGTCTACGTTTTCTTGAAACCCTAGAATAACATTCTTGTGCACACCTGCATTGTATACAAAGCACCCTCTTTGCAGACTTATTTAGTCCCTCAAGCATCCCCCCTCACACATACATATTGTTTCCCTTATCGCTTGTCAATTCAGCATACTGTTGCTAGAAACCCTGGGGAAAATCCTTCTGAATGATTTCAAAAGATAAGAGCACAGCACGTGTATCTTTCACGTTTCTTCGTAAAGAAAAGGGTGCGCGTTATACGGCAAATTATATCTAAAAACTAAAAAATATAGTTTGAAATTATAGGTGTGCGTTGTACACTGGGATATACGGTACTTAAAAACATAAGTAAATTATTAATGCTTTTTTATTTCCTCCGTAAAGGAAGTATTATAATCGCGAAAATTTTCGGGTATCACATTTCAACCAAAATATCTATTTTGACCGCTATCGAATGCAATTTAACGATGTTTTTACATGGCATCTCTACGTAAGGACAGAATAAAAAACTCTTTTTTCCAAAACAGGTTGCAAAAAGGATTTAAAATGGATTCAGAACAGATTTTTTTTCGTGATGTCTGTACGTAGGTATGTATTTATGTATCTCGTATAACTCAAAAACGAGGAGCCTCAGAAAGTTGAAATTTTGTATATTCGACTGCTACAACATGTAATTGTGCACTTCCATTTTTGGTTGCAATCCTCTATACGAAAAGGGTATAAATGTATATATATATATATATATATATATATACCCAATCTGTTACTCGGCTCCGTGAGCTCAGTTTTTTTATTCTTATTTATTGCTAAATTGTGCATGTTTTGCTTTAAAAGTGATTGAATTAAGTTGTTCTTATTTTCCGGTTACGCTTTTTATGCCTTTACGTAATGTGTATGCAATAGTTGTAGAATTATCAACAATTAAAAGTTGTTTAAGTGCGGCTATAATTTTTTACCATAGCTACCATATTTGTTTACATTTGAAACTTAACAGAATAATGAATTAAGTCAGTTTCTACGCCTTCAGTGTCTTTTTTCCAAATGGAACCAAAAGTAAACTTTCACTTTTGTGCTCCGAAAAATCTGCCTTCTTGCACGGTGGCCGTATTGCTTGTTTTTGCGTAAAATTGTAATTTTAATTGTGAAAATTCATTTTTAGTTCTTTTAACCGCATTTGGTGTTTTATATTTTTCATTTTTTAATAAAGATATTTTGAAGTTTTATGTATTTTTAATTGCCTCGAAGTGAGAACTGAATTAACTGAATGAGAAATATATCTCTAATGAAATTGGAGAAAATAAGTTTAAATGAAATGCAGAAAAAATTGCGTATAATTTAATATTTCGCATAAGGAAGTCATATGTACACATCAGATTTTTTTTAAATTAATAATTCTTCTCTTATTCAGTTATTGCTCTTTCCTGTGTTTTTTTAATTTCCCTCAAATTGAATGGGAATGTCATTCCCGATACTATCACTGTAAATTAGAAGTTGACTTCATTTTTACTGGTCTCTTAATAATACTTTGTAGACACATTAGGTTATTTTGAAGCAGGACAGATGAAAAATGAGCAATACTCTCGCCGGGATTCGAGCCACGGAAATCTCGAATGTGCACCGAGCGTGCTGACCACTACACCACGAAGGTATGCTATATCTTAATACTAGCGGAAGTATCCGATGCCAGTTAAATTAGATTGAGAGTAATGTATCTAACAACAGAGAGAACGATACCGCCGTAATCCTTCTCTAATAACGATGCAAAAAATACGATTCATAGTCATACATTTTTCGGTCTGATAGGGATATGGAACTCACAAAAAAAATTTCGACAGAAAAATAAGCTAATTCTCTCTCATTATATCGGCAACAATGGCACTCAGTTTTTAATGATTTTTGTCTTTCTAATCGAATGTTCGTAAAAACTGAAGTTCTATCCAATATTTCACCTATATTCAATTTTAGTCGATTAAATGTGGCAAAAAATTGATCATAATTGATCAGAGATCAATAACGCCAACAAACAAACAAACACACAAGCAGACATTCTTTACATGTACAGATTTTGTAAAACTTCGAAATTTTTTATTAAGAAACTTTACGAAGCACTTTCAGAGTTTTTAATTAATATTTCGTCTGAGTAGTACGAAGATAGGAATAGTCGAAATGGCATCCCACGAATTTTTGGAATCGGTAATAATGTATTTAATGTTTGGCAATGCTATTTTTATTTCATCGTAAAACTTAGAAATTTTTATTAACAAACTGCGGGATTAGAAAGCGAGCAGTGGCAACAACTTTCGAAATAAAGCAGATTTTCATCTCCAGCTTGCGAGATTGTTGCCAGTCGTTTAAAGTGAGGGCGAAAATGATCGTTTTTCCGAATTTTTAATTAATATCTCTGGCCTTAGCTTCCCCCCCCCCGGAAAAAGTGGACGTCGACCTTTTCCAGGACCCAGAAAAGAATTTTTCACAAAGTTTGGTGACGATAGCTATAGCAGTGACTAAGTTATTAGTGGACAAACAAACAAGACTTTCTTCTTTATATATATATAGATACCCCTCCCTTTTAAATGACGACTGGGGACTAGGGGACCCAACTGCCAGATTCTGCTAGTGGAGAATTATCATCCACCGCTTTTTTTTTTTTTGTTCGGGCGCCACTGTAGAGACATGAGGTTTTTGGAAGCAGGGGACATGAAAAATGAGCAATGCCCTGGCCGAAACTCGAACCACGCACCTGTCTAATACGCGCCGAGTGTGCTGACCACTACACCAGCAAGGCATGAGAAAAAGGCGGGAGAAATGCCTTATCTACTCCCCCTTTTAAAGAGCGACTGGGGATTAGGGGACCCAGTCGCCAAAGCCTGGTGGTGGAGAATCATCATCCACCACCTTTTTTTTGTTCGGGCGCCACTGTAAATTTGTTAGGTATTTAGGAAGCAGGATAACAGACAAATGTGCAATGCCTTCGCCGGTATTCGAACCACGGACCTCTCAAATACGCGCCGAGCGTGCTGACCACTACACCACGAAGGCGGGAAAAATACCTTATAATTTAATTACTTCCCAGCACTCAAGAAAGTTAGCAAAATACACCGGTGTATCCTTTATATACCTGATAGTTAAATTGTTGCGCAAATGCGTATACGTTCCCAGCCTTTTTTAAAAGATTTCTGTGGATCGGCACGGTTTTCTATTCATAAATCATGTTCTCGCTGAATACAATACCGGTATAAAAACTGTTTAGTTTTCTTGTCTATTTTCCTTCAGATTTATGCTGCCACATTGGAAAACATAATACATATTTAGGAAGACTGAGAAGTGATAAACTTCTAATTTTAAGCATAACTTAGTAACATGTTCTTCAAATTAGATCATACGAGCTTCCGATATGAATCATTCAAATAGGAAAAGCCTTGAATAAACAAATGATTGCTCAAAGTGAACTTCGAACCGTCACGAGAAACTTCCGCCGGAATAGCGGATGTTTCGCTTTCGCTCTGAAACACTTTGCTCCTCTCAACGATATTCGCAGACTCTAAAGTATGTGTCTGCACGTTTGGTAGAAAACAGATTCATTGTCAGGCTAACTCCTCATAAATGCGAGTGAAGAAAACAGTTAAGCAAATTAAAACATAATGCTATTTCAGAAACTATGGGTTGTACGAAAAGTAATTTCTTCCCCCCCCCCCGCCAACACAGGGGTTAATTGTATTTTTTCACAGCCAATTTACTATTTTAGCCACAAAATCATTATATATTTTAAGAAGCTAATACGGCAAGACTTGTTTGTGAAATGTTCGATTGATTCTAAACGGTAGTTTTTGGTTGGTGTCATTTTAAATACGAAAAGTAAAAAGCAGCATTTTCGGCATATTTTACTTTTTCACTATCCAAAAGATAAAAAGGCTGTTCAATCAAGAAAAAAATTATCCGATGTGTATGGAGAAAATGTAGTGACAGAAAGCCAGAGTCAAAATTGGTTTGCAAAATTTCGATTCGGCAATTTTGATTTTGAAGATGCACTGCGTTCTGGAAAGTCAGTTTAGAGCATCAGCTCTATTCAGGATTTGTATTCTTACACATCGATAAATTGAGCAGTTTTTGCTTTAAAAGTGATTGAATTATGTTATTCTTATGTTCCGTTTGTAAGGTTTTAGTTAAACTAACAAAGTTTTATTTTAATTTATTCCTTTTCTATTTATTCTCTTTTTCACCTTCCCGTTAGAAGAAGCGCGCGTTTTCAGCTTTATGCTAATTTGAAGTGGAGCCAAGTTCTATTTAAACCAGAGGTAGAAACCTCTCAGTGTGAGAGAGCTTTTAGTCTCAGGTCACGGTCGCGCTATTCGACGTTCGCCTGACCAGCTAGCATTTAAATTCTAAGCCATAGCGCTTTACGTGATTGCTTATTGAAATAAATCCAAGTGCGTCAGTATTAGTAAATCTTGCTACGCACCATTTAGTTTAGAGGCCAACCTCGCGTTATAGCTCTGCGAGCAACAACTACTTAGTTTCTATTTAGCTTTAGTTTTAAATATTATTTGATTGTTCATTTTAGACCCAAGTGTGGTCTTTACTTTCTGTATCCTTCCCGAGTTGGGAAGTGGTTGTACATAATAGTGATTTAATAAAAGAGAATTTTAAATCCCTTTCAAGTGCAGTTATTCTCCAACTTAATCACAGTATCCGACCACAGAACATAGCTGCATTCAGCTCCCTGTTCAAGATCAGGACTTTAAGCTGTTCACGAAGATGTTTGCCAAGAATATGCAGCGAACACTTCAGTCCTGACACGTTTACGGTTTTTATGCGTTTAGTTACTTTGCATGGAATAGTTGTAGAATTATCAATAATATAAAAGTTAAGAGTTGCTAGGCCTAATGAGACCGCTATTTGTTTACTTTTGAACCTCTTAGTAGAATAGTGAGTTGGTGCACCAACTGCAACGTCTTTTTTCACAGTGTGACCAAACGTTAACTTTGGATTTTGAGCACCGAAAATTTTGTCTTCCTGCCTGCTGGCCGAACTGCTTATTTTTGCGTAAAAATTGTAACTTTAATTGTAAAAATTGCTTTTTTTTAAAAAAAATTTTTTAACTGTATTTGGTGTTTTAGATTTTTCTGTTTTTTACAGCTTTTAATGAAGATTGATCTTTTATGCATTTTTGCTTCGCCGCGAAGGGAAAATTGAATTTATTGAAAGGGAAATATATATATCTCTAACCGAAATTCCAGGAAATAAGTTTAAAGGAAGTGCAGGAAAAATATGTATAATTTAATACAAAGGTAGAAGGAAGTCATGGTTGGAGAATAAAACAGCTGAATCTACAATAAAGGCTATCAATCTTTTTCGGCCCATGCACCCTTTTTACCATTTCTAGAAAATTAACTTTCGGTGGCACCCTCCTTTCGAAAAGTTGAAAAATATATAGATTTAGTTGACTTTTTACATGTTTTAAGCATTAAAAAAGTGTAGAAGATGTTGATAAATACCAAAACTTGAATAAAAATACTTCTTTATATTCATCAGCTCAAGCTAAATACTTGGCAATTAAATAAAAGAAAGTATAAAATTCCTCTCTACTTAGGAACTCTTGATGTAAAGCAAACGGAGTTGCTTCCAGATCTTACTTTCTGCTTATTTCTGTATTTCTGCCTCAGGAAATAATAAATCGGAACTTAATTTAACATTTCTTTATTTTCACACAAATCGAAATATAATTTAGTATTTCTTTATTTTCATATAATTATAAACAAAATATATATGTTTTTATGGTTGATTATTAAAATTACAAAAAGGTACACACACACACGAACACGCAAAGACACGCTTGCTTCACTGTTTTGCAATTTTATGTCTGTCACAAGTTTGCATCAAGAAATCCTTTACTGGCGTCATTATAAAAAAATCTGATGTGTACGTCACATGATTTCCTTGCACGGGAATACGAATTTTTGCTGCACTTTATTTAAACTTATTTCCTGGAATTTCATTAGAGATATAGTTCTCATTCAATTAATTCAGTTCTCACATCGCGGTAAGGCAAACCTCAAAATATTTTTATCAAAAATTGAAAAATATACAAAAATATAACACCAAATGCAGTTAAAACAATGAAAAAAAATTACAATTAAAATTCCGAGTTTTTAAGTAAAAACAAGTAATTCGGACAGCGGGCAAGAACGCAGATTTTTCGGTGCACAAAACTGAAAGTTTACTTCCCACTCAGTAAAAGGACACTGAAGGTGCAGAAGTTGACTTAATTCACTATTCTGCTACGTTTTAAATGTAAACAAATATGCCAGCTATGGTAAAAATAAATTAGGCTTAGCCGCAATTAAACAGCTTTCAAATTGATGATAATTCTATAGCTATTGCATGCAGGTTAACTAAAGGCATAAAAACCGTAACCGGACGATAAGAATAACATAATTCAATCATTTTTAAAGCAAAAAAATCTATAATTTACAAGCATATAAGAATAAAAAAAAAATGAGCTCACTGAGCAGAGTAACAGCGTGGGTATATATGCATACACTTTTGGAGCGGCCGATTGCAACCAAAATGGGAGGTGCACAACTACGTGTTACAGCAGTCCAATATACAAATTTCAACGTTCTGAAGCTACTCGTTCTTTAGTTATGCGAGATACATACATACATGCGTACGTACGCAAGACACGATTTTTTCGTGGCATCTGTACATACATACGTACGTATGTATCTCAGATAACTTAAAAACGAACGTACATACAAACGCCTCGAAAAATGTCTCTTCTGAATCCATTTTAAATCAGTTCTATAATTCGTTTTGGGAAAGAGAGACTTTTAGTCTGTCCATGCGCACAGATGTCACGCAAAAACATCGTTAAATTGTAGTAGATAGTGGTCAAAATGGATATTTTCGGTGAAATATGATACCCGAAATTTTTCACAATTACAATACCTCCTTTTTTACTTCGCACAAGGAAAACATCGTTAAACTGCATTCGATAGTAGTCAAAATAGATATTTTCACTGAAATATGACATTCGGGATTTTTTGTGATTGCAATACTTCCTTTACTTCGCACAAGAAAGTAAAAATTATTGAGCACATCCCATCCTATTGTCAAAACTGGGAAATCGTTTAATCTTTCTTCAGATATTGTTGATTTTAAATAAATTTTTATTCATCGATGATAAGGAAAGGATCATTCAAAATTACAGTTCGTAATTATGATACTATTGAATATTCTTTTAATGCTATACGGATGTTTAGGTTAGTAAAACTGTTTTCCCCGCACACAACTGCATACTTTGCTTAATAAATGCATTTTGATCTTGATTTAGATGTTCTCATGTAAACGGATACGTACTTCACGGTGGCGTAGCTAGGGTGGGGTAAGGGGAGATATCTGTCCCCGGGCGCTCCATCCATGGGGCGCCAAATTCACGTTACGAAATTTTAGAATGAAAGGTTTTCGGTTCTTGTCACAAAATTTGCAGTTGTACCCGGGCGCTGAAAACCTTAGCTACGCCTCTGGTACTTCATCTTGAATAAAATGTTCATAATAATGGCAGAAGTTCTTTATTTTTCAGAAGATAAATTTTTAAAATCGAATAAATTTTAAAATTACGATATTCCAATTCCTATGCCTTTTGCAGCTTTTCTAATTCACAAAGCAATACATCAACAATTAGGAAAGGAAGTTGCAATTCGATATTTATTCGATTCAATATTCTATACCCCCGTAGCCGAGACTGCCTAAGTACAGATACTATCCCGTAGCTCCACCGGTTTTATGACCTTGACCCCGGGGGGGGGGAGGGAGGGAATTACAGTCACACAGGGACAGGAACAAAATGTCGCTAAGTATCACCAGCTTGGCGATATCTCGCCAATTCAGCAAGACAGCTCAATGCTTAATAGACTTGCCCCTGTATTCTTCTTTTTCCGGCAAAGTTTCGTTTCTTTAGTTTTTCATGTTACATTATTTAAAAAATAAGAAAATCTGAAAGTCAAATTACGCCCAAAAAGGGTGTTTTTTTAACGTTTTGCGTGTTATCTTTATTTATTAAATATCATGATCTTCGCACTTAAAACACATAAAATTCAATTCGACAGCAATATCACAAATTATTTAAAAACAGCAAAACAGCATATCTTTAGAATTTCCGCTACACAGTCTGGCGCGCTGGAGATAATTCCCTCCCCCCCCGTATAGTGCTGCCAATGCTGACTTTTAAATCGTTGAGCTTGTTAATCAAAAATTCGTTAAGTTTTACAAAATATCAAACAGGTAATAAAACAAATTCCAAATTAGGGCTTCCAGATGCCTATGTTCGGGTTGAGGATTACGTTATTCAGAACTGGATAGCTTTAGCTACCGTTGTTTTACCACAATGCGAAAAACATACATACATTTATATTAATTTTTTTAAATATAACACAGGGCGATAATATTTGGTGACAACCATTCGAAAAGTGATACAGCCTTTTAAAGTTTCAACGCAAAATGCCAAAACGAAATTAATAGCCCTTCTGGGCTAACGCCCTTTTGGCTAATAATTACTGTTTCTTTCCTGAATGCTGGCATCAGTGTTTTCAGATATTTGTAGGCATGATGCTCGCATTAACAAATCTCAAAAAGAGATCAGATGAACCTATCTAAATCTCTTTGGGGGACTTGTTTTTTCTTCATAAGTGAGAAAACTTGCTCACGTTGATATGATTACTGAAAAATATTTGGGGATATCCATTTCGCTGAATTTTTGCTTTAAAGTTAAGTCACATTGAATTTCCATCATTTCCATTCTAAGGACTTATTTTATTCTAACAAATTATTTTTAGTTTTCCTTTCCTTTCCCTTCTGGTTTCAGTTTCCTGTCGGAACGTAAATTCTAAACGTGTTTCAGAAGCAGTATTTAAGCTTATAAGGTATTTCTCCCGCCTTCTTCGCATGCCTTCGTGGTGTAGTGGTCAGCACGCTCGGCGCGTATTCGAGAGGTCGGTGGTTCGAATCCCGGGGAGGACATTGCTCATTTTTCATGACTTCTGCTTAAAAAATAACCTGATGTCTTTACAGTGGCGCCCGAACTAAAAAGGTGGTGGATGATGATTTTCCACCACCAGGATTGGCGATTGGGTCCCCTAATGCCCAGTCATCCTTTAAAAGGGGAGTATTTAAGGTATTTCTTCCGCCTTTTTAGCATGCCTTTGTGGTGCAGTGGCCAGCAGACTAGGCGTGTACTCGAGAGGTTCGTGGTTCGAGTCCCGGCGAGAACATTGCTCATTTTTCACGTTTTCAACTCAAAATACCTAATGTCTATACGAAACTAAGGATCCAGTCATTACATATCTTAATTTACTAGTGATTTGTTACACTCTTATTTTCTGTTAATTTACGTAGCCACAAGTGGTGGTGATTTGTGAGCACTTAGTGCATTTAAACCTTTCTTCTAAATTATTTATTCTTAAAGACATAGCGAGAATTCGCTACTTAGTTTTCGACGCAGAGTTGTATGCTACCAAAGAATACCCATAGACTCATTATTAGAGTCTATGAGTCACTAGTTGTATGCTACCAAAGAATACCCATAGACACCATTACTAAATCGGGTGGCATATTCTCAACGTCGAATGAGAAAATATTTTTGTATAGAGACCGTTTCAAGAGTCCTTTTCCGCACCTACAGAGGCTGTTCGCACATTTTTAGACGATTTTGGTAAGCGGTAATAAACAATCGTTTGTTGCAAAAGAAGTAATTGCAATTGTACTATGTTTTGGAAAGTCAAAATTATCGTCTGTGGCTTGAAAGTTTTGTTTTTATTCAAAATGGCGAATTTAACAAAGCGGTGGTTCGAAGGCCACATTTACGCTCTTTCCGAAGAGAAATATGCATACTCCGTTATCCCAAAACGATGTGAGATTCATGGTTTTGCGATATCTAAAACGTCGATAGGTAATATCATCAACAAGAAAGGAAAAAAACGTCCAATTGGAGCCTCGAGTGGGACAAAAATTCCAAACAAATATCCGAGGAAAAAAACGGACATCTTCGACTATTGCAAAGGTACGTTGTTTAACGTTACAAGAAAATCCCCCTAATTAAAGGACAGTTGCAAAATCATTAAAATGCTCGGTGTCCACTGTAAACAAAATGATAAACGTTGATTTAAATCCTAAGAAAGCGAAAAAACGCAATGTGCATCGTCTTCTTCCGAAACATATCGCTCGACGCGGGACATGCTGCAGAATTCTATACGAGAAACACTTATGCAAAGAAAAATGGAAAACAATTGTCACAATAGATGAAGCATGGCTGTATTTAAATGATTGTAACAAAAAAAGAGCCATTTATTATCATAAAAGGGGAGAAAAAAATTTAAGTACATGGTTCAAAGAGTCGAAAGAAAGTTTTTCTAAGGGATTCATGATTGTTGCTGACTTTTCTTATAATGGCACGTTAAAAATAAAGAGAGTGCAAAAAAATGTCAAGATTAACTCCGAATACTATCAGGAACATATTTTATCGCCAATTTTTCTGAATGAAATACCATCGCTTTACCCACAGTGCCATTCATCTGTGAGACTCCATCGGGACAAAGCTAGCAGTCACACATCAAAATCCACTGTAAATTTGCTAAAAGGAATGGAACAAAAATTGGTATCGAGGCCATACCCTTCACTGATATCCCTACTCAATCTCCCGATGTGTCACCTATGGATTTTTGTGCTTTCGGACTTTTAAAAACTGCATTATCCAAACGTTGTCTCAAAACCCTAACAGGACTCAGGAAAGCTGTTCGGGAGGAATGGGATAAAATACCTCTTCTGACACTTCAAAAAGCATTATTATCCTGGAAATTACGGTGTCGAAAGATAGTTCAGAATAAGGGATGTCAAATAGAACATTTAAAACACAAGAATTTTATGTAATTTAGTTTTGTGAATACAATATACATCGTCTAAAAGATGTGCGAACAGCCTCTGTAGATGTTGTACACACGCCTCGATGCTAAGAGATACTCAGTTTTTATTAATATATTATAATTATATATTTTTGCTATTTTCTCAAGGAGAGCCCAGGGGAGCAGAAATATGAGTCAAGAGCCGCAACTCGGACATGCCTCGTCGAACTAAATTGAGCGATGTATATAAACTAAATATAATTGTCTTAATAAAGCAATACGTTCCTCTATCGTTTTACTCTTGAGAAGTCTTTGCAATTATTTTTTAAGGGAAACTTATGTAAACATTTTATTATAATGTTTTATCGCTTTATATACTACAGAGAGCGTTTACAGATTTTTGTAAGGATTTTGATTTTCTCGGTGAATTTAAATATCAATTTTAAAATACAAATGCGACTGGCATCCAATTGGAATAAGGTTTAAAAAATATGTAAAATGTCGCTGAAAAATAAACAATGGATAGAAGGCTATGTTTTTGCGCTGTCCAAAGAGATATACTCTTATTGAATTATTAATGTGTGAAAAGCATGGTTTTAATATTTTAACACGTAAAATAAAGGATGTACATAATATGAAAGGAAAGAAACGTCAGAGTTTACAACTAGGAAAAAGGCAAAAAATGCATACCCAACAAAGGTACGTACAGACCGTATTAAATCGAAAGTCGCATCTCATACATTAAAGGAAAATCCAGCCCCCCCCCCTTCCTCCAAAGAGCTATTGCAAAATTTTTAAGTATCTCTGTAGAAACTGTGAACAAAATTATAAAGTCTGATTTAAAGCTAATCAAAACAAACAAAAAACAAAAACAAAAATAATAACATGTTGTTCACTGTCTAACGCCGAATCATTGTTTCTCAGCTTAAGACTATGTGCAGATTGCTGTATGAAAATTATTTGGCAGGTGAAAAAATGGAAATATAATTGTTACAATTGACGAGGCTTGGATATACTTATCTGACTGCAATAAAAAAAAGATCGATTTACTACCCCAAAAGAGGAGAAAAAGACTTAATATATTGGTACAGAGAAAACAAGGAAAATTTTTTCTAAAGGTTTTATGATTATTACTGGATTCTCTCATAACGGAAAATTTTAAATAAGGAAAGTAGAAAAAAAAAATGTCAAAATTAATTCGAATTACTATCAGAAATAGGTTTTAACACCGACTTTTAAAGACGAAATTCCATCTCTGTTTCCAAACATCTGTAAGGTTTATTATACGTTTTCTAACAGTTATTTTAAGTTTTGTATCTTTTTTATCTTATTTTAATTTCAGCTTACAATTTCATGTCAGAATGTGAATTCAGAAACGCAGATAATGCAAATGAGAATGAGTAGTATTTAAGTCGTGACTTAACCGACTTCGAGAGAGAGAGAGAGTCAGATTTCCTGACTAGCGGGCGTTTGCCTTCTGGCCACATCTCCCTTAGCTGTTACTACGCTCGGCCAAAGAATATGTACTGAGGTTCTTTGTACATAGAGGTTCTTTGGCTCGGCCATATCTAGGCCCTGGCTAGGCTTCGCCGATTCAATTAATACTTAGGGGCCAACTAGTTAGATTGTGATAGCTTCGGCTATATTCATTAGGAGCTTTAGTTAAGCTAGTTTAGTTCAAATTATTAGTTTTAAGTTCAAGCCCGAGTGGCGGCTTTATTATAAAGTTCCAAGCCGGAACTGATTGTAAATATATTGAATAATAAAGGATTTTAAACCCTTCTCAAGTCTTGCGTGTTTTGTTCCCACTTAAGCGATTATTCGCTTGTTAAGTGTTCGTGGGGTTCTGAGTACGAACTTAAGGTTTAATGAGTGAACTCTCCAAAGTTATCGTTCATAAACGTGGGGTTCGGAGTGAGAACTAAAGATTTAAAGAGTTAAACCTCACACAGTCTTCACTATGTTGAATTCCATCAGGATAAGGCTGCTGTATTTTTTGCAAAAATGAGAAAGGACACCAGAATTGAAGCTATTCCCTTTAAATGCATCTCACCCAAATCCTCTGATGTGTCTACTATGGATTACTGTTGCATTTGAACTTTTAAAACAAGCTTTTTATAAGCGGCATCCCAAAACATTGGATGTTTTCTGAGTAATTGGAATAAGAGATTGTGAAGGAGGAGTGGAATAAAATCAACATTAATGTTTTAGGAAAAGGACTTTTTTTTTTTGGAAATCAAGATGTAATATGATAGTTCATCAAAAGGACTATCAGATCAAACATATTCAAAAATAAAATTCTAAGGTTTGTTTACATATAACTCTTTGCAAAATCGTTATAAAAATGTGTAAACACGCTCTGTGCACAGCCTATTTACACTCATGTCCATAAATTAAGGATAATGTAAAATCAGGCAAAGGAAGAGTTAGAAGCAAAACAAATTTGACTTATTTGTAAAGCGTATTTATTAAACAAAAGCTAAAGAGCAAAAAAAGATGCTATATGTTTGATATTATTAAAAAAATTAGCGAATTTTTCTCCCTGGAGTAAATTACAAAAAAAAACCTATTTACCAAAAAACAATATTATATGGTTGGTATGATTGTTAATACATTGTATGTCTCCCAGACGACGCAATACAGTCCGTACAACGCCTAGGCATGCTGAGTATCAAATTATCGATCTGATCTTGGCGGATATTACACCACTCAAAAAGCAATGCTCTCCGAAGTTCCGGTAGACATGTAGGAGGAGGCTGACGGGCTCCAACTCGTCGGCCAAGCATGTCCCATACGTGCTCTACTGGATTCAAGTCCAGTGAGAATGCTGACCAGTCCATACGGGTGATATCCTCCGACTGAAGGCATTCGCTTACGATGTTTGCACGGTGAGGACGGGCGTTGTCATCCATAAACACAAATTGTGCGCCCATGGCGCCCCGAAACAAACGTACATGTTCCAGAACGACGTCCCGATACATTTGGCTCGTCTTGGTTCCAATTTGAACATGCAAGTCAGTTCTAGAACCCAGAATAATTCCACCCCAAACGAGCACTCCTGCACCACCGTAAGGGTGTCGTTCAATGATGTTTTCTTGGTGGTAACGGGTACCTGGAGCTCTCCATATGAAAGTCCGGCGAGAATCAGACTGAAAGCTAAACATAGACTCGTCGGAAAACATCACACGAGCCCACTGTTGCGGTGTCCACAATGCATGCTCTTTACTCCAGGCTAACCGCAGGCGACAGTGAGTTGCAGTAAGTGGAACGCATCTGACAGGTCTACGAGCATATAGACCAATCTTCCCTAAGCGTCTGTACACGGTCTGCCTTGAAATTGTCGTACCAGTGGCGGAAGAGAGCTGACGAGACAGGTCTGCGGCTGTGCTCCGCCTGTTTCTTTTGGCAGTAACTGCCAAATACCGGTCCTCATTCGGCGTTGTAACTCTGGGACGACCTGTGCTGTAACGTCTACTCACATTACCATCATCTTGGAATCGTTGCCAAAGCCTGGAGATGACACTCTGGGCAATTCCAAGTTCGTCTGATACTTCCAGTTGGGTACGCCCACATTCCAGACGGCCGATAATTCTACCACGTAAAATCCAAATGGGTCCTTTGTGTCATAACTATTCGGTTATTGCACTGAAATGCTTATAAGCGGCCTGCGAACAATTTTACTTCTTTGCCCGTATTCCTTATATATCACTCTCGTCATTGTGATGTACCATCGGTGTCATCTGGTTACTTTCTGAAATTTGCATATGATTCTTGAATATGTGTGTAGTTGTAGAGACATGAGGTGATTTCGGAGCAGGAGACATGAAAAATGAGCAACGCCTTCGCCGAGAATCGAACCACGGACCTCTCGGTTATGCGTCGAGCATGCAGACCACTACACCACGAAGGCATGCGAAGAAGGCGGGAGAAATATCTTATATACTCCCCCTTTTAAAGGGCGACTGGGTTTTGGGGACCCAATCGCCAAATCGCGGTGGTGGAGAATCCTCCACCACCACCTTTTTAGTTCGGGCGCCAGTTTAGAGACATTAGGTTATTTCGGAGCAGGAGACATGAAAAATGAGCAACGCCTTCGCCGGGAATCGAACCACGGACCTCTCGGTTACGCGTCGAGCATGCAGACCACTACACCACGAAGGCATGCGAAGAAGGCGGGAGAAATACCTCATATAGTGATTTTACAGGTGATATATTTATTTTAGAGTTCGATTTCCGCGTGACTCCGAATTATCCTTAATTTAATTATATGAGTGTATTATTATTTCTCACAAAGCATTTCAATTCCGGGGAACCCTGCCAGGGAAATCGTTAAATCCTGACAAAAAGCACAAATAAAAACCACTATGCTTCAAAACCGGAAAAACTTTTAAAAATTTATTTTAACACTGTGTTAGTAAGAGATATACTGATTTTAATCGGCTAATATTCTTTACTTTCATTTCAAATTATCTTCTAGTAAAAATAATATTTTCTGACTCAAGCTTTTTTATTCTTCATGACTTTTAAACGAGGATATACACCTCGAACATCACGAACACTGACCTTTTCATTATGACTCAAGGGCATCCAAAGCTTAACTTCTTCTTTTTAGCGCTAGCGTATCTCGAATGATAGTTTTACTTTACTCTTGCCAAGATGTTAACAACTTTCACTTTCGATTGATAAGTTCAAATCTGAAGAAATCTGAGTTATCTTTTATGAAAGATTTTCTCCCTCCTTTCTGCATGCGCTCGTGGAGTAACGGTAGCACACTCGGCGCGTATTCGAGAGGTCCAGGTTCGAGTCGCGGCGAGGGCAGTGCATATTTTTCATGTCTCCAGCTTTTGAAATAACCTAATGACTCTACTGTGGCTCTCGAACTAAAAAGTGGTAGATGATGATTGTTCACCACCAGGATTTGGCGATTAAAGTCGCCTTAAAGGGAAAGTATATAAGATACAAATGAGACGAATACGACCCGATCCACCTGGTCAAAAAACAGCTTATGATTTTGTTTGAGTCGCTTCTAAATTCACCACAAAATAAGGAATCCCACCACAAAAACAAACTCAAGCACAATAGCAACATTAACCCTCTAATCGGCAAGGCCGTATATATACGGCCTAAAATATTGTGATAACTGTACGAACGTATATATACGTGCATATTAAAATATGTTAAAGAAATTAAGGCAATATATTAAAAGTACATAAATCCAGGTATAAAATGACAGGACATTTTTTACATTTAATCAAGAAAATAAATTTTCCTGGTAGTAGTTTTGGGAAATTTGTGCTTTCTTAGCGAAAATCCTGGCCGATCGGAGGGTTAAAACACAAACTATAAACACACAATCAACACATATTAAAAAAAAGAAACAAGGACATATAGAATTAAGAAAAAAGAAAAGTATATAAGGTATTTTCTCCCTCCTTTGTGCATACTTTCGTGTTGTAACGGTAGCACACTGGACGCGTATTCGACCGTGGCGGGCGCGATTCGACAGTTCCAAGTTCTGACTCCCAGCAAGGGTATTGCACACTTTTTAATGTCTCCAGCATCAAAATAACCTAATGAGTCTACACCTTAATTAAATGAGTTACTTTTTACGTAACGAGTAGCGTACAATCGAAAGGAAGCTTTCGGGGAGTTTTCTTTAATTCGCAATGGAGAAAAAGTTGATTTAACGAAGGTTAAATGAAACTAAATTTCACTTTTATCGCATTTTACTGGATAAAAATTGCAAAAAAAAATTTCTTTTTACCTGAAATAACTTTATCACTTGATATAATATCTCTTTTACGAAGCATTATATATTTATGTTTAATCTTATTTTTTCATTGCATAAAGAATTTTAATCACAGTAATAACTGAATTTATGTATTAATTTTACTTTAATGAATCTAATTTTCACAAAAATTTTACAGTAACTTTTGCACAGATTATTTTCAGATCTGTAAGAAAGCGTTTTTTATTTTTATTATTCAAGAATGATGTATGAACTACCAACTGTTAAGTCCTTTTTCTTCATTTTAAGTTTAGAAGTATAAGTCCATTAGATGCAGGCCAGTTTTTGTTTTCCCCGTAGAGTTGTTCGAGTCATGTCTGAAAGAATGTAGGCAAAAAATGGCAAAAACTGTATTTGACAATTTTAGAGGCTTCAAGAAATTATTACTAATGTGGCAAACCTAATATAAATTTAAATTGGAATACAAAATTCCTAAACAGTGGTCTTCATAAAGGGGATTTCGAATGTTATTTACCACTAGCGAACTACAGCCAAAGCAAAACTTGTAAGTTCTATGTACCCCTGAAAAGCAAATGTTTGAAAACAATTTCAGTGTAAAATAAATTACTCCATTCTCTCCAAGCAAGAACCAATTCATAAATAATTCTTTTTAATGCCGAACCAGGAAACAAAAACTTTTGACACTTTAGGTTAATATGTATCACGTCATGATTTAAATTAATGTAATATAAAAACATTTTCTCAGTAATAAAAGAATTAACGTGGTAATAATATATCGTGTCAATTATACTAACCCGAAACATAAAATTTGCCAACAGCAGCTATTCATTTAAAATCCTTACATTAACGAACAATTTAATTACAGGGACGTCACATGCCATCGAGTGTTTCTTCAACGTCAGAATATGACCTTATAATAATATGTTTAATGCTTGGCATTGTTATTTTTATTTGATATTCTGTAAAACTTACAAATTTTTGATTAACAAACACTACGATTTGAAAGCGGACAGTACGAATACTTTTCAAAGTAAAGCATTTTTATCTCCATCTGTTGCCACTCGGAAAAGTGAGTGCGAAAACTAGTATTTTCAGAGTTTTTAATTAACATCTCGGCTGATTAAAGTCGTACGAAGACGGGAAAAGTCGAAATGGCTTGCCGTGAATTTTTGAAATATGGAATAATATAGTTAATGTTTGGCAATGCTATTTTTTTTCATAATTTGTAAAACTTACAAATTTTGTATTAACAAACTCTACAATTTGAAAGCGAGCAATGGCAGCACTCCTCAAAATCAAATAGATTTTTACTCCGTGCGAGACTGTTGCCATTCGGAAAAATGAGGGCAAAAATGAGCGTTTTCAGTTTTTCTTAATATTTCCGTTAAAGCTATACGAAGAAGAGAATGGTCGAAATGGCTTCCCATGAAAGTTTTGAAATCCGGAGTTTTGAAATCCCTGAGTTTTTGAAATCCGGAACGAACCACTCTCGACATTCAACTTCCCGCCGTACCGGAGGAGATAATGCAACAAGCAAACAATTGGACAGACGCGCACAAATTTTAATAGTATAGACTATCCTGTTTTTAAAATTGAGATAATTTTTCGACGCTTTCTCGAATTCCTCAAAAAATAACAGGACACAATTTAATGACCTTTAATATGGATACGAAATAATGACCGCCATTTATAGCATACGTTGGATAAAATATCAACCCAGGATCTGATTAATCTCATGAGAGCAAGAACACCAAAAACTTGTGTTGCAAGATGGGATTTTAAATGAGGCTAATAATGGATATGCTCACCTCTAAAGCCCATATCACACGGCGTTTGTTTCACACGAACAACTGTTTGGACAACTTTTCTGCCTGATTTACTATTGAAAGTAAGACGCGCGATTTTTTCCTTCCGTTCGGAAAAAATTGCAGGTTGTTCGTTTTCAACCAATCAGCTATCAGCTTCGAATCCCTCGTTACGCTAAAAATAGCTAATTTTGGTAGCCCTCGTGTTTGTAGTAGAGAACCAGTTCCCCCTTTATATGTTAACCCCAAAGTGATCTATGGTGGTTGGCTGTTGTATATCATGTAACAAAGCAGAAAAATCGTTCCAAACAGTTGTCCTTCCGAAACAAACGGCCGTGTGATAGCAGCCTAACAAACGCGCTTTATCTCACAGCGAAGTATCATACAGTCTGTCTATCATAAGAAAAGCTCTCGCCATTTAGTCTGCAGCTGTCTGCTGTCGTAGAAACGAGCCTTGACCCATTTTCCGTAGGGGTGTCGTGAAAATTTACTGTTCAGTTTGCCATCCTGTCGCAGTTAAAGGTGAATTGGTGACACTTGGTTCGCCCTATTTGAAATATACTAGCCGTGTTGCTATAGCGACGGCCACCCGCCACTTCTCGTAGACAGACGGTACTATTAACGAGACAGCTTACGAATTTGTATTACAAGCGCACTCGCTTCTGCACCAAAGCAGTTTCTTGCTCTTGAATGATTCTCGCAGGCAGTTCGCCAGTCGCAATTGCCTTCCCAATTGCATCCCATACATGTCCAATCCGGTTCAAGCTTTTGCATCAGGCTAATCACTCTCCCCCCTTAGTGTTCACCAGCAAAGCCTGTGGACCAGCACTGTCACCTATAATAAGCAACTGAGGACCAATTATGCCTAAGTCCCATATAAGGTTCAACACAGCTCTGAGCAATGAAACCCACGGAGTGCTGCACCCCCATTCAATATAATGTCTGATCAGATTATGGCACCTCCGCTTCCATAGTAGTCCCCTTCCTTGATGATGGAGGAATGGTATCGGATTTCTTCAGAAGATCATACGTTGACAAACAGCGTTTAAATTGAATCTAGATTATCACTGGAGAGAACTTGGGCTCATTGTAGTTATGTACAAAACATATTCTATACATTCATTTTTAACTGATATTTTCCGCATTCATGTTTTTTTTCCCTGCAGATCTGCTGTAACAAAGCCCCTCTCATTATCTCGACAGTTATAATCTGCATCTCCATAGCTAGATACATACCTGCTAACTGCGCATTTGTGAAACTTTCTATCCTACTACCTGCGCGGGCGTTTTACTGGTTCACCAGTAATTACCTCTATCGCGTTACAACTGCGTTTTCAATTCTGCATTACTATCTGATCCCAATTCGTTCTGTGAGTAACCTACCCCTCCTAGAAGTTTGTACACCCGGTAGCGAATTTCCCTGTAAAGGTGTGAAATGGAATTTTTTGTTTCTCAAAATATTTTGCTATGAGTCTATAGTTTTCTCTACAGTCTACTACTATGATTCTATAGTTTTCTCTATAATCTACAGTTTAAGTAGTCCTTAAAAATTTTTCTGGCTCGTTAGGATCATTGATAACGATCAACGGAATTTTGCTCGCATAGCTATCCGCTTTTATAAACTGGACATGTGTGTCCATATTACATAATAATATATAAGGATAAGGGATAAGGATCGAATTCTGGATAAGGCATGGAAATTTGTAAATATATAGTGTCTTTGCGGCATGGGAAGTACTCTAAATATATGGCGAGCCGAAAGTCCTCTCGTGTGGAGCAGTCCTCGGGAAGAGGGCAAACGTCCAACCGCCTTGAGGCTCTGGCAATTATTGTTCCATGAAATTCATGGACCAGACGACAACAGCAACAACAACCTGTTACGTCTTTCTACTTCCTTTGCTTTAATTTTGGTCAGTGTTCCAAACCAAAGGAAGCGTGATAAGCGATGACAGTTGGCATCGACTGGTAGAAGCGACGGGGAATTCCCGAAACAGCATTCGGAAAATATGGAAAAATTTCTATGAAAGAAGAATGTTCGCCAGCTTAAATAAATAACTCATAGTATTGTTAAAAACGATACCTTAAATCGCGTGATGTAGTTTATAAATTCAGTTTTATGAATGTCAAAATGTAGCATTCGAAATGAAAGTCAACTTTAATCGATAAGCTGAATTTTTCATTACTCCAGTCTTTTACTGCATTTTCTTTTCCTTTTCAGTAAATCGAAGTTCGACTGTATAATATTTTCCCGTTTTATTAAGAAACTTACGTTTAATAGTTGAATATAATTTTTTTATAAAGCAAATTTACATTGCAATTAAACAATCTAGTGCATTTTTGCTGCACACGCAAATATATCTGTACACATTAGATAACCTGAACCACATTTTGAGTACACATTAAACTCATTGCTGCAGATTTTTAATTCTCATTCGTTTAGATTTTAAAAAGATTGCTATCGACATATTTTTCAGTGAATTAACTTACCATTTTATCAGTTTGATAGAATACTTATTCACTTTAATGTTTTAGATTACTCCATTACTAAATACACAAAAAGTTAAAAAATATTCAATTCATTTTTTTGGTACACTAATATTTAAGTCATAATTTGTTAAATAAAACAGAATTCCTTTGGGGTAAAACTTCATTACTTACCTTAGAAACAAGGTAATTTTTTTTCCGTAATACAAATAAAATCAATCATGAAAACACATAGCACTTAAAAAAATTTACAACGCTCTTTACTTCGAAGATTATTCCCCCTCCTCTGCGAGGAGAAACGAACTCGCGCTTTACACACCCAAACAGACCGATTTTTTAGTTTCAATTGGCGAGCACATCAGCTCTGCATGCAGAAAACGGAACCACTCCAAGGTCAGATATGAAACAACCGAAACCGTTGTTGACAGGACAACGTTGGGAGATATTGCAGCATGAGTCGTAAATCGTTATCGTTGAGTTTTTGTTGCTAAAGGTAAACGGGAGTATAATTTATGTTCGACTTTCGAATTTGAATCTGTTGTCTGACGGTTTCAATTATTGGGTCTATGAATACCCTAGAAATGAAGGCCGTAAGTGGTATTTAATGCTCATATAAAAATACATGTTATAAATTAATCAATGGAATACGGACAGATTTCGAAGCATTTGCTATAATTTAATCACCCATACAGAGCACTGAATATTAAATAAAAAGTCATAAACTATTCTTCGTATTTCAGTGATCTCCAAAAGCAAATTTAAGGAACAATATTCTGACTTATATCAAATTATGCTGCCGGTTAAATGGGTTTTTGTCATGTGTGCTGAACTAAACACAGCAAAAAACCATGTTTATTTCATAAAATGGTTACTTCATATTATTTACGCTAATGTATTCTTTAAGGATTTCGTATTTATTTAACTATTTATTTAGAATTGTAATTAAAATTGTTTTATTTTCTCGTGCAACGCAGACGATTTTTGAAGAAAAACCTATGTCGGAAAAGTAAAAATAAAAGAGCGCGTGCATTTAATATTTAATAACTAAATATCTCGTTATACGGTGCATCGATTAGCTCGTAATTGCTGTTGCCACCCACAAAAATCGAGAAAATAGGTTTTACCGGAATATTCTAGTGAATAATTAAAAAAAAGCTTATAAAAGCCGAATTAACACACCACAGTTGAGTTGTAGCTGTTTTAAGCGAACTGTTGTTTACCTAATGCTGTTATTGATTGTAGCGAATTCCCTATGAGATAGAATTAGTTTCTTTGTTTTGAATTGAGTTCTGTTTAATGTTTGAGATATTGGGACATTGCACGAATATCTCTGAGGAATAAATTTTATTACCATTTTAATGACTTGTGCATTTATTTATTAAATATCATGTTCTTTACACTTCAATCATAAAATCAACAGTAATATCGCAAAATAATTTTAAAATGAGCGTATCTTTAGAATTTCCGATTTTTTTACCGCACAGTGTTGCCACTGCTCGCTTTGAAATAGTTGAGTTTGTTAATCAAGAATTCGTTAAAGCGTTACAAAATATGAAATCGATAATGAAACAAATTCCAAATTAGGGCTTCCAGGTATTCGTGTGGAGGACTACGTTATCCAAAATTGGATGGCTCTAGGTACCGTTATTTTATCATGATGTGAGAAACATTACATGTATATTTTTGCAGATTCTTCATTCTTTAATTGCTTTAAATGTAATACAGGGCTGTAATATTTGGTGGCAAGAGTTTGAAAAGTGAATCAACGCAGAAAGTGAATAGACGCAAAATGCCAAAACGAAATTAATAGTCCTTCTGGACCTTTGGGCTAATAATTTTTCAAATGAAAACTCTAGAAAATATATGAAGGATGCGGTAGTTTCAGTAATGTAAAAGGTGATGTGGAAGACAACCATAGACGAAATATTAACCTAAGAGCACTGCATGCACCCTGTTGTCAAGTATAGCAAATTTAATAGTGAATTGCTCTAGTAATAAATAGTTTAGATGACATTATATTTTTAATACGGTGCATTGATTAGCCTTAAGCTATAAACTGCGCACGCCTACGGATGCGTGAGCTAATTTAATGAGGTTGTAAGGTTTCTTTAATTTGAATAACTAGTTATTTTATGTTTGAATCTGTACTGTCACTTCTCTCTTTCTATTTTCCCGCCGGAATGCAAATTAGTTCGCGTGCATTTAAGTGAAAGTTTGAGATTGTTAAGACAGAGCGTGTTCTGCCATTAGTAACCACCTTACTAGGTTTGTTACTTTAGATAAGAGTTTCTGCCTTCGGGCTTGCATTACAATTGTCGATAGTTGAAATTCACGCTAGAGAACTTCTGAGCCAACTTCGCGATAAATTGCTATACGTAAATTGCTGCGTAATTAAGCTATAAATTTGACTTTAATTTTCTCGCCATAAATGCTGACATAGATGTAAGCACCTGGAGTGCCTTCTGTTCACCTATTTTAGTTTTAAATAAAGGGTCTTATCATAATCATAATAAAGAATTATTTTTACTCGATTAAGATAATTTTCCCCTTTTGTTTAACAGATATTTGTGTTAACCAATGTTGCCAAACTCTTATTCTTTTTAATTAGAGAAAATTATTTAAATACTTTGTAAGGTGTATGTTAATTTTATAACAGTTATTTTTAATTTTGAAACCCTTTCCTTTCAGTTCTTGTTTCCTCTTTTGGGCATAATATAAAACCTGAAAGCTTTTAGATTTTATATTACGAAAATCTGAAATTATGTGGTGAGGTTTATCTATTTATTTTTAACTAATAGTTCATTTTAAGTTGAAAAGCCTTTCCTAACACTCTCTTTTCACCCACGCTTTTCATGCCAAAATGTAAGTGAAATAGCGGGAGTTTATTCAGATTAAGATAGAATGAAGTGTTATTTAAGCAAGATTTTCGAAAGTTAGTTTTTAGAGCGTGTCTGCCTACTCCAGGCCACATTGTGCTGTGATTATTAGCGCATGCCTTAGTGACGTTATGGTGTTCTCGCCTTTAGGCTTGCCTCGCCGGTTACTATAGACCAGGGCTCAGCCTATGCGTTAAGCATTCTGTGAGCCGTTAGGCTGGCCTATAACCCCATGAAATTATTATTTCTTACGTATTTCTGGTAAACCAGAAATTTTGTCTTTCTCTAACCCAAGTTGGGTCATTTGTTAATTTTATGCTTGAATAAAAGAGTCTTATATACCTTTCTTCTAGTCTCTATTTTAGTTTCGCAAAGGTTAGACGATAATTCTTCAAAAGTCCTTTAAAACGTTTATGTACGGAAAAGGCCATAGACTTTACATATGTATTAAATTTCTGAATGTTTCAGGTTTTATTATTAGTCCAAAGGGGCTTTGTCCCTGAAGGATTATTGTTTTCGTTTTGCGATTTTGCGTTGGAAACATTAAAAGTCTGTATCACTTTTCAAACTGTTGCCACAAAATATTGCAGCCCTGTATTATATTTTAAGAAATTAAATAAGGAAGAATCTGCATAAATGTATGTATATTTCTCCAAATGTGATAAAACAACGATACCTAGAACCATCCAATTTTGAATAACGTACGTTTCCACCCGAATGTGCGCATCTGGAAGCCCGAATTTGGAATTTGTTTTATTATCTGTTTCATATTTTGTAAAACTTTAACGAATTTTTTATTTACTTATTTACTTTTATTTTTAATTTATTTTATTTTATTTTATTTTATTTATTATTATTATTATTTTTTTTTTTTTTTTTGACGTAGCTTTTCTCTTCAAAAATCGTCTGCGTTGAACAGACAATTTATTTAGAATTGTAATAAAAAAGAATTTTAATTACAATTCTAAATAAATAGCCAAATAAATGTGAAATTCGTAACAATATTCCCTAAAACTTTAACGAATTTTACATTAGCAAACTCAAAGATTTCAAAGCCAGCAATACCAACGTTGTAGAGAAAAACATTTTTATCTCCAGCGCGTGAGAGTGTGTACCGAAATTTCTACAGATATGCTCAATTTAAAATTATTTTGCGATATTGCTTTTGAACAGAATTTTATGGTTTAAGTGCGAAGAACGTGGTATTTAATAAATAAAGGTAACACAAAATGTTAAATAAACGCCCCTTTGGACGTAATTAAAATCTGAAACCTTTCAGATTTTTTATTATTTTCATTATTATTATTTTACTTAAGGCGTAATAACTTGTAGAGTCATTTGCTTTATTTTGAAGTAGGTGACGTGAAAATATGCATTGCCCTTGCAGGGATTCGAACTCTGGAGCTATCGAATACGCGTCAAGTATGCTTCCAATTACACCACGAAGGTATGCGGAAAGAAGGGAGAAAATACCTTATGAACGTTACTCCCATATTAATTTTAAGAATAATTTTGCAAGTGTATTCCCGTTAAATATTAGTAACGGATCCGACGTTTACTCACTTTTGTGCCTCTCTCTCATGACGCCATCTGTAAAGAAGGCTGAGAACTGTGTTGCCTGGGTTCCCTGAAGGTGGTAAGTGATCTGGGGGTCAAACTAATGTCTTCTGCGTAGGAATTACCGTATATTCCTGCGTATAATGCGCACTTTTAATACAAAAAATAGGACCGAAATTTACGGGTGCGCGTTTTACGCCGGATATAAAAATGATAGCTCAAAAAAGAGGGAAATGAGATTTTTTTACGTGCCCCAAAATGAAGAAAATCTAATCTCTTCGCATTCACAAACATTTATCGTGTTTAGTCAATGATTTTAATTGCAATCCAGTCTTGCCTAATGCCTTCAAAATTCTACTAACTTAACCCTTCATTTTAAGTTACTATTTCTGTCGATAGATGGCGCTATCGGCTTTTCCACTGGTCACTTGTGGGTATAAATACGCTTTCTTGTTTTTGCAGAATTTTTTTGCTCCCGATGAAGGGGGAGACCCGTTTTGTCCTCAAAATCAATTGGAATTTTACAAAATCTACCCCGAATACAAGGTTGTCGATGTGTCTGTTTTATTCTCTTTACCAGTGTTCGGAAGGTTAGGATAAATGTTCGAATAAATGACTTCAAAAAATAAGAGCACTGCACATGTATCTTTTAGATTTCTTCGTGATGAATTGGGTGCGCGTTATACGGCGAATATACTTAAAAATTAAAAAAAAATGTAGCTTGAAATGGTAAATGCGCGTTACCCACTGGTGCAGGATATACGTCGGCAATTAAGGTAAACATCGTACAGCTAATGAAAAAGTGCCTTTGTGCATTTGCTGCCGATGTTTGGAGAAATTTCCTGCTGCAAATAATATTGAATGGTCACTGACGCCGCCACATATATTTAATATGCATAATTCTATTATTTTTATAAATATCTACATCTATAGATATAACAATATGCATGAGCAACGCATAGAGCACTTAAATGTTCTTTACTTAGGGTTGCCAGGTGCCCTCGAGCCGACCTTGTCCAAAAGAAAGGGAAAGACTGTTTTGTGTTGACTTACTATCATATTTAAAAGTTGCGCCATCGTATTAAATGTCACTCATATCATAACAATTTGCTGCTTTAATGCAACAAATAAACTGACACAAACACCTTTACGCTATTGATTACGATCGCAGGAATATGCAATAGTTGTAATTGTCTAGATTTCATATCGGCTTAATAAATATCAAACAGACGACATCATCAAAGCTGTGTAGTTTGCATTTCAAAATGCAAATTAGTCAAGTCATTGTTTTTACCCCCTTTTTTAATCATTGTATGCTTTTCATTTGATACTGAAAAAGTGTTATTTCTGTAGCAGATATAGAACGATAATATTGATACAGTTAGATATTCCACGCATCTCTTTTATTTACCCGATAAATTAATTTCAATAACATGGTATAGCGAAACAGTTTTCTGCACGTCACGTTCTGAGTAGAAAAATAAATTTAGAGACAGGTAAAAGATAAGCTAAAGATTATTACCTAGGTGATATAAAGTTCCTTTTTTTTCCCTTTGCACACATTCAAACGTGTCTGCTTAGTGTATAAGTAAACATTTCATTGCAAACAAAGAGGAACGATTCATCGAAACCTGCAAAATCTGCAATATTATTTGTAGATTTATAACAGGAATATTTACTTTAAAATAATACACACTCGAAAACTCGTCTCGTTTGCATTAATTAAAAAAATTAAAATTAAAAATAAAAATAAATAAATAAAATCTGAAAGGTTTCAGATTTTAAATTACGTACAAAGGGGAGTTTTTTTAACGTTTCGCATGTTACCTTTATTTATTAAATATCGTGTTCTATGCACTCAACCCATAAAATTCAGTTCAACAGCAATATCCCAAAATAATTTTAAAATGATCATATCTTTAGAATTTCCGATATAATGTCGCATGCGCTGGAGATAAAAAAGTCCCCCCACACACACACTTCTTATGTACACTGTTGCCGTTGCTCGCTTTGAAATCGTTTAGTTTGTTAATCAAAAATTCGATTAAGTGTTACAAAATATGAAATCGATAATAAAAAAAATTTGTAATTTTAAATTAGGGCTTCAACATGCCCATATTCTATGGAAGATTACGTTCAAATTTTGATGGCTCTAGGTACCGTTGTTTTTTCACAGTGCGAGAAACGTTCATGCATGTTCTTCATTATTTAGTTTCCTTAGATATATTACATAGCGATAATATTCAGTGGCAATGGTTTGGAAAGTAAATCAACACAGAAAGTGAAACGACGCAATATGTCGATTTGAGACTATAACAGACCTTTGGATCTAACCCCCCCTTTGGGCTAAAAATGTGTGGGAAACTGTGTGCATACAGAAAATACGTGCAGTCGAACTTTTTTTAAGCCAACACCCGGATAATATCTCATTCCGCTTATCACATCTTTTTTTCAAAGTCCAAAATTTATTTTAATGACGCCATTATTCCAGTTACTAAATATTAGTTATCAGGATCATTTGTTCTTCTTTGCTTTTTGATAATCCATTACAACCTTTTGTTTTCTTTTCGTTCATTTTAATAAAGCAAGAAATACACTCATGTCCATAAATTAAGGATAATGCAAAATCAGGCAAAGGAAGAGTTAGAAGCAAAACAAATTTGACTTATTTGTAAAGCTTATTTATTAAACAAATGGTAAAGAGCAAAAAAAGATGCTATATGTTTGATATTATTAAAAAAATTAGCGATTTTTTCTCCCTGCAGCAAATTACAAAAAAAAACCTATTTACAAAAAACTAATATTACATGTTTAGTATGATTGTTAATACATTGTATGTCTCCCAGACAATGCAATACAGTCCGTACAACGCCTAGGCATGCTGAGTATCAAATTATCGATCTGATCTTGGGGGATATTACACCACTCAAAAAGCAATGCTCCCCGAAGTTCCGGTAGACATGTAGGAGGAGGTTGACGGCCTGCAACTCGTCGGCCAAGCATGTCCCACACATGCTCTACTGGATTCAAGTCCGGTGAGAATGCTGGCCAGTCCATACGGGTGACATCCTCCGATTTAAGGCCTTCGATTACGATGTTTGCACAGTGAGGACGGGCGTTGTCATCCATAAACACAAATTGGGCACACATGGCGCCCCGAAACAAACGTACACGTTGTTCCAGAATGACGTCCCGATAGATTTGGCTTGTCGTGGTTTCAATTTGAACATACAGGTCAGTTCTCGAACCCAGAATAATTCCACCCCAAACGAGCACTCCTACACTACCGTAACGGTGTCGTTCAATGATGTTTTCTTGGTGGTAACGGGTACCTGGAGCTCTCCATATGAAAGTCCGGCGAGAATCAGACTGCAAGTTAAACCTGAACTCGTCGGAAAACATCACAAGCCCACTGTTGCGATGTCTATAATGCATGCTCTCTTCTCCAGGCTAACCGCAGGCGATAGTGAGTTGCAGCAAGTGGAACGCATCTGACAGGTCTACGAGCATATAGACCAATCTGCCCTAAGCGTCTGTACACGGTCTGCCTTGAAATTGTCGTACCAGTGGCCGAAGAGAGCCGACGAGACAGGTCTGAGGTTGTGCTCCGCCTGTTTCTTTTGGCAGTAACTGCCAAATACCGGTCCTCATTCGGCGTTGTAACTCTGGGGCGACCTGTGCTGTAACGTCTACTCACATGACCATCATCTTGGAATCGTTTCCAAAGCCTGGAGAGGACACTCTGGGCAATTCCAAGTTCGTCTGATACTTCCAGTTCTGTAAGCCCACATTCCAGACGGCCGATAATTCTAGCACATTAAAAATCATCCAACTGCGTCCTTTGTGTCATAACTATTCGGTTATTGCACTGAAATGCTTATAAAGCGCCTGCGAACAATTTTACTTCTTTGCCTGTATTCCTTATATATCACTCTCTTACACTGTCGTCACTGTGACGTACCATCGGTGTCATCTGGTTACTTCCTGAAATTTGCATATGATTCTTGAAGATGTGTGTAGTGATTTTACAAGTGATATATTTATTTTAGAGTTCGATTTCCGCGTGATTCTGAATTATCCTTAATTTATGGACATGAGTGTAAAAGTGTAAATTTTTAATAAGATAAGAAATTAATTTGTATCAATATGTATGACATGTTTTTTGGCTAACAGCTGAAAACCAAAAAGCAGGTCATGAAAAAGGACCCTGATTTATGCTTTTAATGTGTGGGAAAAAAAAGACCATTAAGCGAATAGAATGTAAAGCGGACTGAATAGCATTTTTTAAATTGACGTATGAAGTTACACAGTATTTTAAATAAATAAATTTAAAAAAAAAGAACACAAATACAGTAAAGTGAAAAATAGTATTGGCACGAATTTTGTATTTAGATAGCTAATTTTTGCACATTTACAACTCAAATTGTTTTATTTTTCTGTGTAATGTAGCGCGAGACAAATTTTAAGAGAAAGCTATGCCGGAAAAGTAAGAATACAGGGGCAAGTGCATTTAACATTGAGTAAATGGATATCTCGGTAATTTGGCGAAATCCTGCTAAGCTGATAACGGTTTTGGCGACTTATTTTGTCACCAAATTTGGAGGCCGTTTTGGTCCGGTTCCTCTATCATTGTAACAAGTATTGAATAAATGTAATTTTTACTATGTTACTATACTATGTACTATGTTAGCTATATCCTTAATTCTATATTCTTATGGCTTTCCAGTAATTTCGAGAAGCAAAAAGTACTAGAAAAATCTCGGTGGCTGGTTCAAAACTATAAAAGGCCGAAGAGAGAACATCTGCTTTCAGTTGCCAAGTTATTGTTGTATTTCCGTGTGAATTGAAATATCCGAGTTAGCTTTCTCTTTAGATGAGCTTTGCATTGCGTCGTGTTTAATGTTCTTATTAGTTTGAAGTGACACTAATAATTATACTGTGTGGTACTGTGAACACTTGTACGAATATTTCTGTGGAAAATTCCAGAGTTCTGAAATATTTCTTTTGACAAAAATAAATTTTATTAATCTATTATCGGATTTCTGCATTCAATTTATTACGAACTTGTACGCACGCAACCGTATTAACAAAGAAGTACCTGCTTTAAAAATTAAAAGAAAAATTTAATAAAAGAAAAATTAAAATCTGAAAGGTTTCAGATTTTAAATTACGTCCAAAGGGGCGTTTTTTAAACATTTTGTATGTTACTTTTATTTATTGAATATCATGTTCTTCGCATTTAAACCATAAAATTCAGTTAAAGAACAATATCGCGAAATAATTTTACACTGAGCCTATCTTTAGAATTTCCTACACACAGTCTCACGAGCTGCAGATAAAAATGTTTTTTTCTGTACAACGTTGCCATGGCCCGCTTTGAAATCCTCGAGTTTGTTCATCAAAAATTCGTTAAAGTTTTACAAAATATGAAATCGTTCATAAAACAAATTCCAAATTTCGGCTTCCAGATGCCTATATTCGCAGCAGGATGACGGCATTCAAAATTCGATGGCTTTAGGTACCGTCGTTTTATCACAATGCGAGAAACATACATACATGTATGCACATTCTTCATTATTTAATTTCTTTAAATATAATACAGGGCTGCAATATTTTGTGGCAACAGTTTGAAAAGTGATACAGAATTTTAATGTTTCCGACGCAAAATCGCAAAACGAAAACAACAGTCCTTCAGGGACAAAGCCCCTTTGCACTAATTACCTTATATTCGGCCGTATAAAGCGCACTTTTAATGCCAAAAAGGTCGAAGATTACGGGTGCGCGTTATACGCCGGGTATACAAATTATAAATTTAATGTCATGCGAAAGATGAGCATACGAAAATTAGTTTCCTACCTGTATTTAAAAGAAATGGCATACCTTACGAACTTCAAAATTTTCCTTATTGGATAATATAAAAGGTTCGTCGTATTTGTTCTGTATTATAAAAAGTTCATCGTTATATCTTCATTCATATCATCGAATTATATATCATCTTCACCGTCTCATTGCTCTGATCTATAAGTAAATAATTATCTTCCGTTTCATCTAGATTGTTAGATAAACTACATTTTTTAAATGAGTTTTGAATTATATCGGGTTTGATTTCATTCCATGCTTTGATTCACTCACACACGATTCCACTGGCACATTATTTCTAGACTGGCATGACGTATTTGGGAAAAGGGGGCGCGTTATACGGCGAATATTCCTAAAAATTAAAAAATATGGTTTGAAATAATAGGGGCGTGTTATACGCCGGAATATTCTGTAAACAACTGAAAGGAGATGTTTTGCTCCGGCTTTTATAAGTTTTTTTAATCATGCACGAGAACATTCTGGTATTTTCTCGAGGTTTCTTTAAAGTAAAAGAGTAAAATTACGTGATATCTATTTATTAAATGCGCGTGCTCCTGTAGTTTTAATTTTTCAACGTAACTTTCTCTTAAAACTCGTCACGCGCTGCATTACACGTGGGAATAAAACACTTTTAATTATAATTACACTAAAAATAGCAAATTAAATACAAAATCCGTAACAATATTACGCACATAATTCATTCATAACATGTGCTTCCAGGAAAAAGAAATTCTTAGTTCATCATATATGTATTATAAGTAAAACAAAATTTTTTTTGGGGGGGGGGCAAAGAAACGATCTGAATTTGACTGTTTTCTTGTTTGTTTACAGCCAGTACACTTACAGCCAGTACCAGAGAGGCACTTGCCTCAGGTAATTAACTATAGTATGTTTCTTTAAAACAGGCACTTCAAGTCTTTGCCACCTGCTTTCCATAAGCGATCGTAACGCGTGTTGTTGTAAAATGAGCGCATAGAATTATTTTCTCCACCTCACTTGAGACTGTAATTCAAGTCAGCCAGTAATCGCCCTATCGTTCCTGTGGTTGAGAGGCAAGCGAGAAATGACTCTGAAGTTCCTATTTTAAAGTAATAGACTGTAGAAGGAGCGTCAAATTAAATATGAAATAATAGAAATTCATTTTAAAAAAGAAATTACCGCTGTTAACTTTCAGCTTTGAAACACATCAAGAGGCACTGCTTTAAAACGTACCATCCGTCTTTTATGTGTGTATTTTTGATTTGATTACGGCAAAGTACACTAGTGTTATCTGCCTAAGGGGAGGGATGCCTTCGTGGAGGACTTTCTAAGGAAAACTGGCTCCTTTATACGCTACACATGGGGAAAACCACGAAAACGCTCATACAGCCAGGAAGTTCCCCGGGATTCAAAACCGGACCGAACTACCAGTGTTCAACGACTTTACCGCTCGGCCGCTGGTCCGCGCCATGCGTCTGACAGTCAGATTTTCTTTAATCTTCATAACATGGTCATCTTCTCGGTCAAGCGACGAATCTCAGTTTACATTCTGACACAGCTTAATGTCAACGTAATAAATAGCAAAAATTATTTATTTTTTTTTTATTACTAAAGCATATTTTGATTCTACGACTCAAATTGTGCCAAAGTGCGAAGTTATGTAAAAATCGCACAAGTCAGCTCCTCCTTGTTAATTGAATTTGGTATATATTTATTAATATCTCTTTTTTTATTACACTTATTTGATTCTTCTTTTCACATTTCGAAATTTAAGTTCATTCCAGATAAAATTGGCCCATTTTTTAAGATTTATTTTCAAAATTTGTATTTTTAAATAATTTTTATAAATTTTTCTAAAAACTTTGAATTATAATCTATAAAATGTTTACCATCATCTTAAAGTGGATGTATTTCTAAACATACCTGCAAAAAATTAGAGTTTTTTATTCAAAATTTCCTACGGTATACATGAATTCACATAGTGGCGGGTTTTAAAATATGGTATATCTGTTGAAAACGGTAATAACATCAAATGTGTTTTATGCACTATGTTAAAATTATTTGAAAGTAGGAACGATGTGACTTTTTACTGCTCATGCACAATGTAAAAAGGGAAAGCAAAATAAGCTGCCATATAAGAAGTCT